>JARHVA010004230.1:877500-900000 GCA_037957365.1 Torreya grandis | reverse complement strand
TAGATGTATCACCATCAATATAATTATATTTCCCTTTCAGTTATCCTTCTATTACCTTTTCATTAGAAAATTTGATAGGTTTTACTAAACTAAGCAAAGTGATATAATCAAATAAACTAGACTCATAATCTAAAGGTATAGTCTAATTATAGGTGTCTGATACCTTAGACCATTCCAATTTTAGTCTAGGTTTGAAGAAGATCCAAATAATCAGCCTTTAATAGGGTGTAACTTGGGTTGTTAATAGTTTTGGCATGCCTAGTGGGACACAAATCTAACCATTAAAATACACATTTACAACATATTGGTCTTCAAAATCAGTTTTAGATACTCATATGGTCCTCATATTTGAGGTAAAGGGAAAATTTTATTCATAATTTAATTATTTTCATGTGTTTTCTAGGCTATGACAGCCTATGGAGTAGACTTTAGTCATTTATCTCCTTATCAATAGTTCTAATATGATCCTTATCCACCTCATTATGACACCTACCATCCTTACCATGATCCATATTAGCCTTATGATGAGCATCACCAACCATACAGAGAAGATTATTAGTAGTATGATGACTCACACCAATCCTATGATAACCCTCATGAGTCTTGTTATCTTCCTGATCATCTCAATCAAGTTTCAAGACAATCCATTTATAGCTTCAAACAAACCCTATTTATCTATGAGAAATAAATGGTAATACTAGAAACTCAAAATATCTATGGAAAGGAGACCCCCAATCATGAGATTGAGAACATGAGAGCTTCATTACAACAAGCCAAATAAGTATGTGCATTTTTCATAGGACAAGGTCATTCAAAATTTATTAGTAATATTCTTGACATAGGTGGTCTGATTGTAAACATTGAAGAGAGGTTGAGTGTTCTTAAGAAACATTAATTCCCCATTGAGATACCTTTTTTTCTTCATGAATATCAAGAAAATGTATATCAGATCCCTCAAGATTCCATTCAAGCCTTGCCAAGCTTTCCTACTTGGAAGTCTATCCAAGAGAGACCTAAGAAGGATGAATAAGTATGTTTTATGGAGGATAATTTTAAATTCTTTTAGTATATCATAATAGAATCTTTATTTTATAATATCTCTAATGAGTTGGTTCATGACTTCGAATCTCTTCTAGCCAAATAAGTTGATCTTATAAATCATCATCTTTAGTAGTCAATAACAATTACAAAGGCAACATAATATCATCAACAAGTTCCAATTCCTTAATTCATTCCCATGGTTAAAATAAAGAAAAATAATAAGCTCCTAAACCCAAGTTCATGACTTGGAAACATGTACAATAGTCTAGGGAGAGTGAAGATCATTCAAGTTTAAGTCTAAGTGTTATTATAAAAATCAAGTAGGAAGTCAATCAATATCCACTCCTTTGTCCTAAAAATCCCAAGGACTTTCTTTCATGGAAAGTTATTCAAGAGAACATGTATCAAAGAGAGGAGGTGAAGATGATCAAGGTTGAGTAACCTCATGAGCAAAATAAATCATCAATGGTAACATTGTTGGACCTTTCTCATATCATTAAATATGTTTAGGGGTCTACCATACTACTTTTAAAAAAAGATCCTATCCTTTGTGAGGTAAGTGAAGAGGTTTCAATTGAGATACAAAAGGAGGACATCACCAGTGGCATAGCTCTTGAAAAGGATATGAATGATTCAATATCTCAAGATGCAAAAGAAGATGAGTTGTAAGAGGATGCTAAAATACATGACAAGTTACAAGTACAAAAAGAAGAGGTTGTTAAGATCCAAGAGTAAGATACTCTAATTTTATAGGAACAAGATGATTTACATCATCTCATTGATCACATAGTATCTACCATTCATTATGATAGTCCAAAAGAGCCTGCAAAAATGATAGAATTCAAGTACCAACTAGATAAAGAAGATGAATAACAAGCTGATTTTTAGAGCATGCTAAATTATCAAGTTGATGTTACATACGAAACAAGTTAAAATGACTGATCTACGATATGATTTTAGCCTAATGATCATGATAAAGGAAGGGATATGCTTTTTTATATACATTATACCATTCAACTTTAATAAAATCCAATCACACTTCATTTTGGTGGGAACCAATCAAATGACTCATTTGATGTCATCAATTTAGGTTACACATTACTTGAATGTGAATCATTTTAGGTTGAGAGAAGTACTTTCATCAAGAAAGAAGCAATCAACCCTCTAAAAAAAAAATAGAAGAGGTTTTCTCCTTAGAAGATGACTTGTTTGAGTCTTTAAAGCAAGGTTATCAAATTCTCACCTCATTTTCAGATGTTTGTCTACTCTTTGAGGTTGAAAATGAGCTCAAATGGTCTCAAGAAGTCATGAAATCAAATGTTACAATCATAACACAAAAGACACATCAAGTTGTTCATCATGACCATAATCAGTAGCTGATGACTCAAGAAGAATTGAGATTGTTTTTACAAATTACATAGATTTAGGAGTATGACTAGGTCTTAGAATCATATCTATAATTCATGCACCTAAAATTGGGAGTAAAAGAAATATTTGATTCCCCAAGAGACTACAAATGTGAAAATGCTTCTATCTACAAGAATAATTTTTAAAGAGGTAATAAATATGATTCAAGGTTATATGGTGGATAATCTTTCTCTCCATTTGACTCTTGATGAAAGCTTTTGACTTCAAGTTAGTTGTTATAGTTTATTTCAATAAGTGATTAGCACAAGTAGTAGTCTAATACCTTGTTGTTATGTTTCTCTCATTTTTATATTTCCTTAGGTTAATTTTGTTTTATTATTAGTTTAATTATTATTTCTTATGTTTTTTCCTTTGCATCTTATTGTTGTTACAATGAAAGAGGTGTCACAAGGTTAAAAAGTCTATTTGGTAATCCATCAGAGTCTTCAAGCCATTTTTTCATGTTTTAAATTACCATTATCATGTGAAATTTAGTAAGTTATTTTGACTAGTAGGTTAGTCAACCCCTATGAGTCTTGATGAGCTCAAAATATGGATCATTATTGACATGTTATTTCCTTCATTTCATCTCTCAAAGGATATTATCTTATGCAAATCATAGATTGTTAGATAGCTATTACATGGAAAATAGATACTTGTCTTGTTTATATTGAACCAAAGACTAAACCTTTAATTTGTCATTAATGTCTAATAAATAGAATGTTTTAGTGATTTTTGTTGTGAAGAATTCTCTAAAAGAAGACATAGGTTATGTATACTAAAAGTTTAATTTTGATCTCCATCTAATAGAAATATGGACTTCGTAGGCTTGCTTCTACAAATTCTACAGGATTGTTTCTACGAACTCTATAGGCTTGTTTCTATGGAATCTATAGGTTTGTTTCTATAGATTCCACCGGCTTGTTTCTACACACTTCACAAAATTTTTTATATGAACTCTGCAATCTCATTCCTACCGACTCTACAGGGTCAATTCCATGGATTCTGTAAGGATGAAATTGCAAATGGGGAAGATGGTGGATAGATAAGATGAGAGAGAATCATTCTAGCTGGAGTCAAATAAGGAAAATTCCCACCTACTATTTTATAAGATTTTCTATTGATAAAGTTGTATATATTTGGATCTTAGGACTATTATAGGATAGTATATCTATTTCATCAAAATAATTGGATCTCTTGGAAATCCAATCTCCTATCTTGGATGAGTGGATCAACCAAGGAATCTTATTTCTTTTCATCTTATTTTGAGTTGATTAAATTAGTATAAAATGTAAGACTTTTGTTATTGAAAGATATTAGATAATAGATAATAAAATAAAGATACGTATAAGCATATTACAGGTTTCAGACAAATTGTAATCATTTAAATTTTATGAATTATCACTTCAATTTATAGCATTGATTAATCTTTGTTCTTGAGTCTGAGAGGAGTAAGGGCCCACTCTCCTTCGAACTAGGAACTGTGTATGGTATTTATGCTATGTTCTATTAACTTTTTATTATAACTAATTAGAATCTTGTTAATGTTTGCATTTATTCATAAAAATCATCAAAACAAATTCACAGTTTAAAAGGCATTTCATTATTCCATAGTCATTTAATTTCTAAGCAAAGTGTGTTTTCTTTTACAGTAAACATGTGAAACAAATTTCTTTTTTAAGCTAGGAGTGTGATTTTACTTTCCACACAAGTGTAAATAGGAGTGTGATTTTAGTTTCAAGCAAAAGAGTGGATTGATTTGATTAAATAGTTACATTTTTTCCTTTTCAGCAAAAGAGTGAGTCAAGTAGTTTAGGACACATTTCTTTCTTTAGTCAAAGTTAGAATAGGACCATCAAACACCCCCATAAAAATAACTTTTAGATCTACCATCCTATACCTTATTGTAGATAGTTTTGGACACTAGCCCTAGTTGATAAGACATCAATTGAATATTGATTAAATGAGGAGTTAAATGACACTCATCATTTTTGGCATCATTGCTAGGGACATGAGCTATTAGTAAGATAATAATTATTGGTCTAGAGTGAAAAATAGAAAAGAAATTGTAAAAAACCAAAAAATCCCAAATCAATAAATTGATGTACAATCCTAGAGATTCTAAAGGATGATTCATCATAAAATTCCCACGAAGAACACAAGTTGAAACTCCTTCAACATCTTTTAGTAATGAACCATAAGTTATAAGTGAAACCTATCTACAAGAATATTTAGAAAATTGGATAGAAAATAGGCCATTGCCACAAACGAGCCCCATATGACAAATTCCTCAGGATCAATCTCTTGTAGGAAGACATTAATTAGAAATTTCTAAGGACTTTAAGGAAGCATTTCAAAAATCTATAGCTAAAGAAAATTTTGAGAAATTTGAACAACCCATAATTGATACCAAAAACATTTAGTGGGAAGATCATCCCAACTTTTAAACATCATCAGAAGAAGAAAATATGGCTTTCCAACAAAATCAACAACTTGCACAACCAGGAAGGACTTTTTCCTTTCCTATTGTTGTATATCCTAATGATCAAACCCCCATGAAAAATATTTCACCAACTAATCTACCAAATTTGTAGGGAAGATCTAGAGAAGATCTTGATCAATTCCTGTTTGAGTTTAAGGTGCAATGTCAAACCTATGATGACATAAAAGATAGCCAGAAATTGAAACTATTTCCCTCTACACTTAAAGATTTAGCTACGAGATGGTTTATGGGTTTACCTAGTGATTCTATTAGAACATGGGATGACATAGAGATAGAATTCTTAAACAAGTATCAAATTACTTTTGATTGTGAGAAAGAAAAGAGGATTTCTTCAAAATTAAATAGAATGAGGATGAATCTTTAGAGGATTATTTGGATAGATTCATGTTCACTCATAAAAGAATTAATTATCCACTCACTGAAGAAGTTAAGAAATTGGTTTTCTTAAAAGAGTTGGATGAAGATACTAGAGATGCCTTAAATCTGATGGCAAGTCAAGATATAAATAAGTTATCCTTCAATCAAATTTTTGAGCTTTGTACCAAATACTCTCAAATAAAACCTAGAATTAGGAGAGGAAGGTTTGGGAAATCTAATGAAGTGGATAAGCTAATGGAATAATTTTCCAATCTAAAGAAGGACATTCTAGTTACACTAAATAGTAATTTAGATGGTCTTCAAGCTAAGGAAAATGTAATAGAACCCTTAACAATATATTGTCTTAAGTGAAAATAGAAACATGCCCTTAGAGATTGCCCCTAGATAAAACCAATGTTTCATCATGTGGGATTTGTGATGCAATAGATCATGATACCAAACATTGCACCCTTCTACCTATTTTAAAAAATCAAATGAAAACACAAGTCCAGTCCACTAAATAAGTAAATTATATTTAGAGATAAAAATTTACCCCATAAAACTAGGCTCAAAGATTGTTTAATGCAAGAAACCTAGTTAATCCATGGATGGCACCATGAAATTTTTTAGTTCCTTTACCTTTTTTTAATCAGCCCCAAATTCCATCAATCTAAAATCTATGGACAGGACAAGATTAGATGCCAACACCCCCATGGATGGTGCCACAACAACAATGGGTACCACAATAGTAATGAATGCCACAACCATATCAATAATGGAATTAGCAGTGGAACCCATAACAACAATTCACCCAATGAAGAAGACCACTTCAATATCAAACTATTATGCCACCCCTAGTTATTTAGCAACAAGGTCAAATTAATAAACCCTTAATTCCTACACAACCAATAGTAAATCCAAAAAATAATAAAACCAACACCTATTTATGTTAATGAATAGGAAGAGATAATGAATGTTGGAACTATTGATTGTTCAGACATACATTTAAGATTAGGGAAAAGCATACAAAAACCTCTAATTCCCATTTCTGAGATACCTGATGAAAAAGAAAAAATAGACTCATCTCAATTAAACATTAGAGAAGTGAAAATCAAAATGAGCCCTGAAGAAAACAAAGAAAACACTACTACACCAATAGTTCCTTTTCCTAGAAGATTAAAAGAAATTGATATTAAACTACAATCAAACTTGGTCCATGAGTTGTAAAAGATCAATATTGAGGTACCCCTACTACAAGCTATTAGGGATATTCCTTAGTTTAATAAGATCATCAAAAACCTTTGTATCAAGACACTTGAGAGGAAATTAAAATATATAGGAACCATTCATGTTAACATAAAAGTTGCTGATTTATTAGCAAGAAAACTATTAGTTCTAAAATATGCAGATCTAGGAAGCCCAATGCTCACAATCACAATCAGAGGTAAATAAATTCCTAACATCTTGGTAGATTTGGGAGTATCAATTAATGTTATGACAAATAAAACTCTCCATACATTATCTCTTATGAGAATGCAACCTAAAACTACCATTCTTCAAATGGTGGACCAATCTATAACTAAACTAGAAGGGACTATAGAAAATGTTGGAGTACTAATAGAGTCTTGGGAATATCTAGTAGATTTCATGGTCTTGCAATCTAAAACAAAGAATCTAGGATATCTCATAATCCTAGGTAGGCCATGGTTGGCTACTATAATAACATTAATTCATTTCAAGTTGGGAGACATGACCATTTCTAATAGGTTTAAATCCAAATTCATCTCTTTGTATCCTCTTTTAAAACCATCAACAAATCACATACAAGAACTTTGGGTGGACAAATCAGACAACACATCAAACAATATTTCATCCTTAGTTATGATCATAATTAAAAAATAATTAGAATAATTGAATGTAGACATTTACCCAAAATCTATATACTCTGCCAGTTTGAAAGATATGGACTCTATTAGTTTGAAAGATATGGACTTTGCTAGACCAAAATCTATGGACTTTGCCAGTCCAAAATCTACAGACTTGACCAGTTTAGAAACTATAGACTACCTCAGTTTAGGATTCTTGGGTCAGATAGAATGCTATGAAACCTCCACTTCTACTTCTTATATTGTTTCATCATTATATGATCATGGATTGATTTAGGAAAGTGTGTGGAAATTGGTAGAACAACAACAAACTCATTTCTTAAATGCATTCCATTGTTCTCTAGTAAGATTGATTCCTCATAGAAAAGAGTTTATTGATAATGTAACCATGTTTCATAAGCCACTTGCTCATCCATGTCCTTTGAAATCACTAATTATTAAATTCAAGAAAATAGAATCTAACTAACCAAGTAAAAAACCAATCATGGTATTACCTAGAAAGATTTTGAACATCAATAGTTGGTTAACAAATGAAGATGAAGATCAACTCCTTAAAGTACTGGAAAGACATACCAAGGCTTTTGCTTAGGATTATACCAAAATTAAGGGAATTCACCCTATCATATGTACTCATCACATTTACACATAATCTGTCAAATCGGTCAGACAACCATAAAGAATAATAAACCTAACATTAAAGGAGATAATCAAAATAGAAATCTAAAAATTGCTAGAAGTTTGGTTTATTTACCCCATCTCAAATAGATAATTGATTTCACCCCTAGTAATTATGCCCAAGAAAAATGGAAAATTAAGGGTATGTGTAGATTATAGAGAATTGAACATTGTAACACTAAAATATTATTTTCCTCTACCTTTCATTGATCAATTTCTTGACAACTTGGTAGGAAGGAGATATTTTTCTTTCCTAAATGGGTTTAGTGGGTATAATCAGATAATGATAACAACTAAGGATCAAAATAAAACCACATTTACCTACCCTTGGAGAACTTTTGCTTACCAAGTACTCCCATTTGGACTCTGTAATGCTCCAGCCACCTTCCAAAGAGCAGTTTTGGCAATATTATCTGACCTCATAAATGATTGTGTTAAAGTATATATGGATGATTTCACCATTCATGGTGGAACTTGGGAAGAGGCTCTTACCAACTTGGAAAGAGTATTGATCAAATGTGAAGAACATCAATTATCTTTGAACCATGAGAAATTTTTGTTGATGATGGATGAATAGTGATGGGACACCATATTTCTACAAAAGGCATTCAAGTAAATCCAAAGAAAGTTGAAATAATCTCTAACTTGCCCATTTCACAAACACAAACTAAAATTAGAAGTTTTTTGGGAGATGCTGGTTACAACAAATGCTTTATAGATAATTTTATCCAAATAGCTACCCCTATGTTTGCCTTGCTTATAAAATATAGTATATTCAAATGGAGTGATAGTTGCTAGTAGGCCTTTGAGACCATAAAAAATAAACTTATTATTGCTCTAGTATTGAGACGACTATATTGGACTCATCCATTCTATATATACATATATGCTTCCAATACAACAATAGGAGCAGTCCTTAGACAAAAGGATGAAGAGGGTAACATGTATGTTATATATTATATTAGTAAAAACATGACACCGACTTAAAAAAACTACACCATAACTGAAAGAGAATTCCTAGTTGTAATCTATGCAATTAATAAATTTAGACACTACATAATAGGCTATAAGGTATTTATCTATACAGACCATTTAGCTATTAGATATCTTACTAACAAACCAATTGTGAGAGGTAAGATTATTAGATGGTGTTTCTCTTACAAGAATTTGATGTTACTATTATAGATAAACTAGGGAAGCCTAATGTGGTTTCTAATTTCTTGTCAAGAATGAACACTATAAGTGAAGAAGAACTAGTGGAAGACGACTTTCTAGATGAACAACTATTTTTTATTTCATCAAAATCTCTGTGGTTTGATGATATATCCAATTACCTCACCATAGGGAAGTTTCCACTACAATTTTCATAAAAAGAAAAGAAACGCTTAATCAAATAAATTTCTTCTTTTAAATGGATTAATGGAATGTTATTTAAACTTGGACCTGACCATGTCTTTCATAGGTGTGTGATAAATGTTGAATCTTATGATATCATTAGAGCTTGTCATGATGAACCAGGAGGAGGTCATTACTCAGATCAAAAAACCATACACAAAATCCTAGGAGTAGGATACTATTTGCCTCACCTTCATCAGCAAGTAAAAAGATATGTCAGACACTATGATGCTTGTTAGAGAATTGGACAACCTACTCTTTTAATAAAGATGCCTCTGCACCCTCATCCTCAATTAGTTTTAGAAGCATTTGAAAAATGGGGAATTAATTTTATAGGTCCTATGGATCCTCCTTCTAGAGGAAAATAATATCTCCTATTATGTACAGACTATGTGACCAATTGGGTGGAAGTGGAAGTATTAACTCATGCAAGAGAAGAGATGGTAGTTGATTCTTTATATTTAAAAATCATGCAAAGATTTGGTGCTCCAAGGGAGATAGTCTCAAATCAAGGACCATAATTCATGTCTAACATGATAAAGAACTTCATGTAATTATATCAAACTCAACATAGAAAAATATCTCCATACCATCCATAGGCTAATGGGCAAGTTGAAGTCACCAACAGAGAACTAGAAACCATTTAAGCTAAGGTTGTTAATTTTAGTAGAAAGGTTTAGGTAGATAAGGTACCAAAAGTTGTTTGGGCCTATAATAATACTTGGAAAATAATAACTATATTTTCACCTTATGAATTGGTTTATAGTAAGAATCCCTTATTCTTTGTTGATTTTGAATTACAAACTTTGAAAATATATGTAGAAGTAGGGATTGAATTAGAAGAAATATAGAAAGAAAGACTCTTACAGCTTAATCAACTTGATGAGATGTGGATGGAAGCACTATAAAGAACTACATTGGTACAACATCAAAGAAAATTTTGGCATGATTCATAGATCAAGCAATGGAAGTTTTGGAGATTGGGCACTGTTGTTTTATTTTAAATTTCAACAATTTATAGGAAAAATACAAATGAGGTGGTTGGGACCTTATCAGATTGAGGAGGTCTTTGAAAATAGTTTTGTTAAGCTTATACCCATTGATGATAGTAGAATATCTATGTTATTCAATGGACATAGATTAAAGCTTTATCAGAAACCTCTCAAAAAAGAATAATTTGTTAAAAAAGTAAAATATCAAGTGGCTATTTTGGAGGGCTCTACTTATTCTAGAGAACATGCTCCTTGATGATCCTGCATATATATATATATATATATATCAATATTGAAAATCCTTCTAGGGACACAATTGACAATCCATGCCCAAAAACCTAGCTTGCTGACTATCTATGCATTGCAAAAAGGGCTTTGGCTAGAAAACCAACAATGGCTAGCCAAAGGGAAAAAACTATATATATATATATATATATATAATGAAAAAATAAAGAGAATCTCATCATATCACTATGATTGGTCTTCTCCATGCAATAAAAGTTGTTCTTTCAACACCTGTTGACTAATCCATGCAAACTTATTTGTGTAAGACAAATGGCGAGCAAAGGATGAATCTAAGGTTGAAGTAAGTGAGACATATATTCTATTTATCTATGTTTAGTTAACTAATTATATTTGATTTAATTAAGACTTATTCTATGAAGATGACCCAAACTTGAACCTTTCAAAATAGAATGACATGACACATACCATAATGAAGAAGCATCCAAACAAGCTGCCAAAGGTTATGGATAAGTGTGCAGCTTTGGTATAATCAATTACATCATTAATAATGATAATGATGGGATGCCATAAAAAGGGTTTTTAAATGAAGTGATAAATCATTGTCACCATCAAAGTGTCACATCATCATTTCATTCCATTTGTAATAAATTGATAAAATGGTTGGCACACTCTGTAGAAACATGTGGCACATAAGTATATCAAGTCATCATATAAAACTATGGACTCATGTAGCTATGGAGTTTCATATGAACCATTTCATTTCTACAGACTTCAATAGAAGCTAGCCTATAGATCCTCAGTGATTGTTGCCTACAAATTCTCAGTGACTATTGCCTATCAATTTCAATAGATGACTAGTTTAAACCCTAATCTGAATTGAAGGAATAGAGTTGTCTGTAAATTTGCATAGAAATGGGACAAAAAATGAGATTAGAACTAAAGAATGTAGTAAAGTTTCACAAAGATAAATATTTTGTGGTAGTGTTTAGAGAAAATGGATGGCTACCTTTCATTGAAAAGTTCCAGGGTTTCAATGAAATAATGGTAAGAGAATTCATCATTAATCTCACCCATGAGTTTTTAGTTGTGAAAGGCATTGTTATTCCTATTTCAACTCAAATTATTATCCAAATCATATAGGTTCTAGAAGAAGGAATGAGAGCTACATGTAGAATTTCATTTAGTGATTTAATTAGTTAGTGTAATGGTAATGAGTAGACTAGGACTTCGTGTCTAATATATTCCAAGGGAAAATAAAAATGGATTAGTATAAATTCACTTCCTAAAACTTAGAAATATGTATCCAAGTGGGTACTCAAGTATATCTTTTGTGAGGGAAAACATAGTCTTTTAGGAGGAGATGCCATGAAAATGTTAATACACCTTAAGCCTAGGAGACAAAACCTTCAGTACAAGATTAACTTCCCATCCTTCTTATATGGTGCCCTTCAAATTATGACTACAACTCCTAATGATTCTCTTAGGCATCATGGACTTATTCACCTAATTATCCAAAACCACTTCTTTTAGCAAGGACAAGAGGTCTGAGAGGAATGTTATAACAGAATAACACTATAAATTCCAAATATGCCTACACAAGAAACCCCAAATTTACCATAGGAACATTCATCTTCACTTTCTACATCAGTTGAGAAAACAACTCCAAAGAAGAAATCATAGACTGTAGTCTCAACAAAAATCCCTTCTTCTTCTTCAAAAAGAAGAATCACAAGGTCTCAAATCCTTGAAGTTTCAAGGTCCCCACAAAAACCTCATGAATCTATAGTATAACCAATTCCCTTATCAATACAAAGAAAATTGAGATGAAAGGTTGCTATAGAACTTGAGAAGACTGAGGGTTTGATGGTTGAAAAGGAAAGACAACTGAGTGTAGCTCAGAGAATGACCAAAAGAAAGAAAAGACTAGTTCTGATAGATGAAGATGAACAAGAGAATGTAAACATTCTAGATAGTCTTAAAATGGTATCTCATTCCCGCATACATCAAAATATCCTTGCAACTATAGGTGTTGAAGAAAATCCTTTCGAAAGAAACTCTCTAATCATAATGGAGGAGCCAATTCTAGAAGAAGAGCCAAAGATGGTAGTGGAATCAAGTATGGTGGGACAACCACCTATTTTAGTTGAAACTACAATGGATAAAGGGAAAATTGTATGCATAAATGAGAAAGGTGAGTCATCTAATTTAAATGATCCTATTATGCAGTAAAACTTATAGATTTCTCAAGCTCAAGCTCTAGAGCAACAACAAATAGCTGACATTGCTAACTTGATCAGTCAATTACAGAATAAGGATCATCTTAACTCATTGTTGGTGCAAAAATTAGATACAACATCTACCAATTTGTAGCAAAAGTTCAAAAATTAGAGGAAATAATAAAGGAAAATGAAAGTGAATAAATAGACGTATGGATATATGTAGAAAATCTAAAGAAGGAAACTAAAAGATTGTTGAGTTTGGTAAACTCTTCCAAAGCACCTTCTGATGTTGTACCTCCTCATCCTAAGGTATTTTTTGGCTGTAGTTATCAAACAAGTTGTCCAAGTATTCCTACCTTGCAAGTGCTAAATCAAATTTAAGAAGAATGTTCCATACTTAAACATAAAAACAAAGTTACAACTTCTTCAAACAAACTCTTAGAAAATGAAATGAAAGAATTAGAAGCTAAGTTCCAAAATTTAGAAGCAAATTTATAAGATGCATGAAAATTAGGGGAATATCTTTTGGCATGTAGGAATATTTCTCCTACATATAGTTTGTTTTTATTTAAACAATTTTATATATGGTAGCTTTTATGGATCTCTTGTCATCTTCCTTACAAGATTTTAGAACCAACAACATTTCTTGAAATTTTTTATAGTGCTAAAATTGATCAGCAGGTTTTGCTTTGTGAGTTTTATTTTCATGATTTGATCATAGGAGACCATGAGCACAATAAGTTTTTGATAAACCTTAATGTAGGAGAAGTTCAAATGAGGGAATTACATTCCACATTAAAAAATTAACTAGCATGGAAAAGCATATTTGAGGAGTATACAAATCATGTTAAGACTACAAGATTGTGTATCAAACCAACCTTTCCTATTCTTAGATTGATTAAATAGAATTTTAACTATGATTTTTTAAGAGATGAAGATAAAAATAATTATTTACAATATTTATATGATTGTGCTATTTTTTTTTTGACTTGTTTTCAAGACAAATATTTGATTCAATAGTGACTGCAAGTGTAAATAGATGAGATCAAATTTTAGTGCCTCTTAAAATATGAGAGATCATGTCTCCAAATAACTTAAGAAGGAGTATGAGGAGATCTTCATCAATTTTGAAAATCTTAATAGAGGTAATAAAATCTGAGGGAGAACATAAATTGATTGGCATGAGATATAAACCCCCTTTGTTGATCATACCTATTCCAAGATGGTAGAGTTAGGCTCCATAATTAGATATTAGATAATAGATAATAGAAGAAATATACATAATAGATAATAGATAATAGAATAAATATACATACAAGTATATTACAAGTTTTAGACATATTGTAATCATTTCAATTTTATGAATTATAATTTCAATTTCCAACATTGATTAATATTTGTTCTTGATTCTGAGAGGAGCAGGGGCCCACTCTCCTTGGAACTAGGAATTGTGTACATTATTTATGTTATGTTCTATTAACTTTTTATTATAACTAATTAGATTCTTGTTAATGTTTGCATTTATTCATAAAAACATCAAAACAAATTCATAGTTTAAAAGGCATTTCCTTATTCCAAAGTCATTTCCTTTCTAAGCAAAGTGTGTTTTCTTTTATAGCAAACATGTGAAGCAAATTTCTTTTTTAAGCTAGGAGTGCAATTTTACTTTCCATGCAAGTGTAAATAGGAGTGTGATTTTACTTTCAAGTAAAAGAGTGGATTGATTTGATTAAATATTTACATTTTTTCCTTTTTAGTAAAAGAGTGAATCAAGTAGTTTAGGACACATTTATTTTTTTATTCAAAGTTATAATAGGACCATCAAACACCTCCATAAGTAGACTTCTATATCTACCATCCTATACCTTACTATAGACAACTTTGGACACTAGCCTTGGTTAATAAGACATCAATTGAATATTGATTAAATGAGGAGTTAAAAAAACCTCATCAAGTCTCTATAAATGTTTTTAATTTGTCTTATCAAGGCCAAATACTAACCCATATAATTTTAAACTTGTTATGGTACCATTATAAGCCTTTGTTAGTGATACATTTCCTTTATAAAACTATGTTTATATTGCCTGAAAGGACAAATTTTAGTCTTTAAATGTAAAATATGGTATAAAAAATCCATAAAATTATTAAAAATAACCTTTAACACATTCATATGTTTGAATTTACCTTATTTATAAAGTTCCATACTTTAAAAAGGTCATTTAATGCAAGTTCAAGCCTAAAAAGGGTCCCTTTTAAGCTCACACATGCCAATTTTTGGCCCAAAAGTATTTAAAAGGAGATAATGCTTTTTTAATATGATTTTTGACTTGTGGTATTCCTATCCATGCATTAAAGTGTTAATCATAAGTTTAAAGTGTGGATAAAAAGACAAAAGAAAGATATTTCATGGAAAAGTACATACTTGTACGACCATTCCATACAATAGAGATCATGAGTAGGTGGAAGAAGACATAAAAGGTGTTAAAAAAAATTAAAGGAAAAAGGATATGAAATGGTACCAAACCCAATTCACATCCTTCATATTTCTTATTTTCACATCAAGAGAGCCCTTCAGGTTTGTAGGTGGTATGACCATGAGAGAGAAAATCATGGTCTAAAATTTTGGTCATATAAATTAGTCTTAGAGAGATTATAGCTATGGTAAGTGGTTATCAAATTGTTTATTTATCCTTCATGAATAATACCTTTTAATTCAAGGCACTCATTTTATCTCCTTCATCCAAGCAAGCAACTGGCTTTCCTAAATTTCTCTTCATTAGGGATTCATAATAGAAAATTTCTACATTATGGAGATTCTCAAGAGAAATATTCACCTTTCCATGGCATTAATCAATTATATTCCACATGTTTGAGGGCCAAATATATGTCAATAAGGTAAAAGAGTTCAATTCTATAGTCTACAAGAATATGAAGAAGAATTATATGGTCCAAGAGAGAGAAAGGGATTCAAAGTTTTGTCAAATTCTTGTTTAAGCTGTCTCATTTAGATTGTTATGTTTTCCAAGGAATATTAGCAAAGTTTTATTCAAAATATTCATATAAATAACCCATAAATGGCTCTAAATAGTCCTCAAAAGTCACTATTTAAAAAATGTTAAGGTTTTATAGAATTTGTTAAGGGTTTTTTTTGAATTCTAGGTTTCAATTTCACCCTCTTATCCTCTTTCAAGGGCATCCAAATTGATATGTGTGGTAGAGGATAACCCTATGTCTATATAAGGCCTTTAAAGTGGTTGTGAGATCCACCTTTAATTCTCTTATCACTCCATCTTGGTTCATCTCCATCCTCACTATCTTACACTTACATTCTCACTGTGATCATGCTCTTTTCCACCCTCCATTCATGGTTTTCCAACATCATCTCACCACTCTTTCACTCATTTACATTACATGAATACACTTTCATAGGGAATAGAGGGTTATAAACCATCATAAGTGTGAAGATGAAGATATGTAAACCAAGAGACGCTGCTAACAACCAAGAATGACTACCTATAGTAATAAAGAAACATAGTTAGGGGTTTTCTCATGAATGTGAATAAGGAAGGTAGATAGGGAATATGTATTATTGAAGGTATATGATCAAATTATCTTATAAAGCCACATTATTTGATATACAATTATTATATTATGTTTGGTGACCTTTCCTTAAGGCCAAATTTAGACTCTGTCCATACAAACACAATCATCCAAAGATTTCAAAGAAGGATATAATAACTTTGAAGGTTGATATCATGGTGAATTTGTATGTGTGAATTTGAAAATAAGTGAAGGTTTCCTAACACATATTATGTCTTAAAATCATGACTCATCGAAGGAGGCAATCATAGGATTTCAATCAAGTGTCCTTTGAGACACTTATAGGCCTATGCCAACTCAACAAAAACCTACTTGGTAGTATTAGGATTCTTCTAGGTATTTGGAGACAAATTCCATAAAATTCATGGCTAGTATGAGTTATGGTAACCTAAATACAGATCTCAAATATAATACATGTCAAGTTCCTATATGGATTATGAATCACAAAAATAGACCTATAGTCAGCTTTAAGAGAAAGCTACAACCAAGGAGTGAATAAGTTATCAAACAGGATTTCAAGGAGGTTTGGAATTCAAGTAAGGTGCTTGATATTATGTAGGTAATTATATAGTGTAAATGATTATTTAATCTCTTAATTTTTGTTCAAGCTCTCTAAGCATCCCCAAATTTAGCTATAATCTTTACAAAGACATTGCATTATGCATTGTCAAGAATAATAAGGGAAAAATCTATTTTCAAAATGATGGAATGGTGGTATGAATTAATTAGTGTTATAAGGAAGTGGATATAAGTTTTGGATCAAGATAATACCATAAATAGGAACTCAAAATCAGTTTAAGATGCTTTTCCATGGGAGCATCCACCTATAATAGGGTTTGTAGGGTTTTCTTGAGATATATGAACTTGAATCATATTCATAGTTCAATAATGGTTGATATGCCTTAAAACTCAATAGAATTCCTACCCAAGATTTAAGACACACTTAAAATGTTTTAAAGAGTTATATTTATATATGAGCTTCAAGTTACATAAACACACATTCATTCACCTTAAAGATCACCACCTATAGCATTCGCAATAGAGTAGCCATGTCCTCAAGTTGGAAATGATAATGATAGCACGATGGTCAATGAAAGAGTTTCATATAGTAAATATAATACCATAAGAACAATTATTATGTTAAATTGATCTATAGATCATGAATAAGGTTCCCAAGTAAGTCTATAATTAATATCATTCATGGAATAACCACCTATAGCTATACTTGGTGGTTAAAAGTTTGACACAATCACATATTATAAAAGTACAATACAATATCATTCCATTTAAGGAGTGAATATATGAAATGACTTATTCAATTCAAACAATAATTATTATCTCTAAAATCTTAGTTAATAACACTAAAAATTTGACAAAAACATGAAGATGAAGGTACATAGGCTTGTATGAAAAAGATCAAATAAAGTTCCTAAAACCTTGTTTGAGGAGAGTATGCCCAAGAAGGAGGTAGGAGGAAGGTTTCCATGTAAATTTAAAGTCTTAAAATCACAAACAGATGATTATATTATTTCAAAACACCTCCATTGTTTACAAATGTATACCTATAATAGTTTATGAAGTCATGTCACTTTGAGCTCCTTTGAAGATACGTGGTTTTGATTGGATATGAAAGACAAAGTTTATTAATGAATAAAATAAATTAAAATAGGTATTTTAATGGAATATAAAAATCCTATTCAAGATATTCTAATAAAAATTCAATGTGGAAATAAGTTATACACAATCATAGGTCTCGTGAGATAGGGAAACATAGGCAACCTACTAGTCAAGTTTAGTAAAAGGCACTTATAGGCCACTTGATGCATAATTAAATCATGAATATTATTAGAGTTGGTTATAATGAATTATTATAACCATCCATTCTATTGGAGAGGTCAAATGATGAGTGTAAGTGCTCACTATTTTGATAGAGTCACCCACATGTCTACTAGCAGTCAAAGAAGAGACTAAATAAGATTTTTTGAAGGTTTGAAGAGAAGCATCAATTTTAAGACAAAATGATAGAAATATAAATAATATTGATGTTATTTATTCCTCATATTTAATGGAATATAGTCAGACTCATAATTTCCATGCAATATTGCCCTTAAGGGCTAGCTAAGCCTAAAAGACCAAACTAGGGCTATGTACTATTAAGAGACCTTTTTTGTTTTGATACTTGTTAAATATGTGTGTGTGTGTGTGTGTGTGTGTGTACACACACACACACACACATATATATTTATATGTATATATATATATGTATATGTATATATGTATATATGTATATGTGTATATATACATACATATATACATATATATATATATATACACATATACATATATACATATATATATATATATAGACACACACACACACACACACATATATATATACATACATATATATATATATACATACATATATATATACATATATATATATATACATACATACATATATATATATATATATATACATACATACATATATATATATATATATGTATGTATGTATGTATGTATATATATATGTATGTATATATATATATATATATGTATATATATATGTATGTATATATATATATATATATGTATGTATATATATATATATATGTATATATATATATATAGGGGTTTAAAAGTCATTTTAAATGTTATAAATTTTTTGTAATATCACTAAAAATGAGAGGATAGGTAGACTCAGTGATCAAGGGTTACACAAGCTCATTTGTAAAGAAATCCTATGGTAGGAAGATTAAAATAATATGAAGTTTAGAAAGGATGGATGCCTAAAAATAATATGATTATCCCTATGAGAACATATGATAAAGTTTTAAAACTTAATTAATCATGTATTATAATGTCTTAGTCCTCAAAACTTCATAAACACACAAGTAGACACAATCAAACATACGTCCAACCACTTGACATAAAGAAAAAAGTTAAAGTTTGATAATTTGGAGAGGATAATATGAGTGGTATCATGTAAGAAACATGTAAACGTGTGTTTTTGTCCACCATATAATATTATAGGTGTCTCAATACCTTGAAACTCAGTGTTAAGTCTTTTAGGCCTAGAAGCTAGTTTTAGGCCTATAAGGTCTACACCAAATGAAGGCACTTTCAGACCCTATCAAGAAAAGAGGACATCATGAGGAGATATAATGAGATAGTATAGGGCATAAATGAGTTATTTAAATTACTTTAGGATAATTAAAAGGTAAATTTCATGCTCAAGGAGAAATTTGAACCATTACAGTCTAAACACACATTCAAGCCACCATTGAAGTGATCATATATTTCACCACACTGAGATTTTGGAAAAATTATCTTATCATGTTTTTATGACCCCAGTGAAATTAAAATCCATAAATTTAGAATGCAAATAAAACCCTACATGAAAACTTCATTATTAATCTTTACACACCTATTGCATGAGAACCTAATATTATAAAGAAATTTTAGGGGGTATATGTAATAAATATTCATGGAAATAAGTTTTGGTTTAGAGGTCTATACTTTATGAACCATAAGTATGAAGGTTCACTACCAAAACCCTACCAAACCCTCATAAGGACCAATTTTGAGAAAATTCAAATTTATTGAAATCAAAACCTCATGAATAATACTAAAACATCTTAAAAAATGAAATAAAATCATATAAGGTATCTTACATGTTACTTTCATTTACATAACCATGTAGACATGGCATAAAATAGAGTTTTTTGAAGAAAAAGTGCTTAAAATTAAGGTACAAGGCAATTTAATGAATTCCAATCCATGGAGATTGAAGTTTGGAACTTTTAATTCCTACTCAATCCATGAAATTCTCACACACATGCCTATAAATTCCTCTATCAACTCATTCAAAATATCTAGTCTATAAAATTTCAAGGCAATTTGACCTAGTCAACTACTTTGACTAAGTTGTAGGTGTTTCCTCATCAGAAAGGCTCATTTCATGATATGGAGGATTGTTATAGGCCTAAATATAATTAAATTTTCAGGGTCTAATGTTTTTATTTAGGTTTTAAAATCCATAAAATGTATAAAGGTAGTCTACTAGGCCTATTTGGCCTAGTAAGCCTATTTGATCAATCAATTAAAAATGAAATTAGCATTGAAAGACTGTCATATGAGTTTATGTGGAGTTATCATGCCACATATCTAGAATTAAATTGGACATTACATGCATATTTATTATTCAAGTGATAATTCATCTAAAGGAGGGGTAAAGAAGGATTTGACTAGTTTTAAGTGTCAATCATTATGAGTTGACTAATCATGAGTTGACTAGCAATCAGTGCATGTTCCATTACCTTCATGTAAGATAAGTCATATAATTATCTTGATATTTGTTAAGAGGATTTAACTAACCAAAAAATGGAATAGTGTGATAGAAAGAAGAGTTTAAACAAGTCAAGATTTCCCACCACCTCATTCTAATGCCAAGGATATCATACAAAGATCATGCAAGATACTAGACACAAGGAGACTTATTGAAGGATATTTTTATCAAATTATAACTTAAAATTAACTTGAGATGATGTTTAGTTGACTTCCTCTTCTCTCTTATATGCCACTCTCTTGGTTAGTTCTCTCCCATTTTCTATATATTCAAGCTTTCAAGCCTATTTTTAGAATCCCTCTCTTGGGCATGATGAAACTCTACCAATATTGAGCTTTGTAACCTTTTGAGATGAATAAAATGATTGTTTTTAGATTCATATATACTATTTTATTGTGTTATATTGGTCTAATTTGAATATGTGGCAATATTTTCTCCTTTTGTAGGTCCTACTCTCATCTAGTTACTAGTATGCCATATTATACAGGTTATATACAATGTTTGATGTTGATTGACTTAACTAACCATGGATATATTTAATGGTTAGTGAATTAAATAAGTCCTACCATCATTTACATCATTATTTTATTACTTGATGAAACCTCTAT
This sequence comes from Torreya grandis, assembly GCA_037957365.1. NCBI lineage: Eukaryota > Viridiplantae > Streptophyta > Pinopsida > Cupressales > Taxaceae > Torreya > Torreya grandis. The sequence continues at coordinate 878,720 of JARHVA010004230.1, read as the reverse complement.
GTGAAATAATATTGCATAAGAATCATGTGCTATTTTAGATTTAGTCAGTACATTGCTTATTAGTGTTATAGGAGTTTAAATAGAGTGGATGAATCAGAAATATTGGTGTATCACCATTAGTAGAATTAGATTTAAATTTTATTTATCCTTCTATCCCCTTTTAACCCCAAAACTTTTGAGGTTTTAGTAAATTGGGCAAAGTGATATAATTAGAGGAGCTAACCTCACAATCTAGAGGTCTAGTCTAAGTACAGGTGTCCCACACCTTAAACCATTCTAATGTTAGTACAAGTTTGAAGGTAATCTAAGCAATCAACCTTCAATAAGGTTAAACCTGGGTTCCTAATAGGGGAAAAATCATTGGAGGGGGTGGTTTAGATGGAGACATTGTGGAATGATAGAGACCAAATCCAAAAACCCATACACACACCACTTTAGTATTTCATGTTTCATGATTAATTGGTTGCGTAGATAGTTGTAGTATGCTTTGTTTTCAATATGAATGTTTGTTGTGATATTTTATGTTTTCACTAATCTAGTTTTTGTTGATGATCATGTTGATTTGTTTGAGTGATTTCACTAATTTTGTGGTCAAACATAGCTTATCTTGTATTATGTAATTGATTAGTTGAATGGGTGAATCTGTAGATATTTCTACTTACATTACTTCTTTATTAGGTATAGCTATGTAGAATAATGATTTGATGTTATGTATGCATTTATATAATAAGTATAGATGGATTCCATTGTTGTTATTTGCTCTATAGGATTAAGGCAATAATAATAATTATTAGAAGATTATTATTATAATATATGGTCATCCTAATGCTAAAAGATATCAATAGAATTATTTGAAAATCTCATTGTATTTGATTTAGTATTGATCAAAGGTTAAATATTCATAATATATATTATAAATTGATTATATTGTTAAATGATTAAGGGAAAACATTGTGTTTGAAAAGTGTTAGAGTTGAATGACTTGGTAATAATTAATAATAATCTTTTTAAATCTTATATGTTTTAAACATTCTATATAATCATTATGTTGATTAGTCAATATTGAAATTTACATGGAAATAAAGTATTAGTCGACTAGTAGAGCATTAAAATTGCATGGAATAAACATTGGCTATTATTACTAGTTGTTTAGTTGGTTTGTGAGCTTGTTGTTTAAGTTAACAATGTTAAAATATTACTTACATTACATAATGATTATT
>JARHVA010004230.1:757500-872500 GCA_037957365.1 Torreya grandis | reverse complement strand
TTTCTTAATGCAGAGAAATGAGTCATACTATCGATAGTTTGCATCTTTCAATGTCCACCTAGCGATCTGCTTCTAGAAACATATCTGATGCATAAATGTTTTTGATCCTTCCTCATCGTTCCTCCTTTTTTTGTTAATTAAATTGGGTCTTTGATTCAATTTAATGCTTTGTTCCTTAGTCACTTCCTATTGATCTTGGCCTTAAATCCTTTGAAGGCATTCGGGTCCATAGATTTAAACCTACAAGGATCAATGGCTATTTCATTGTCACAACTTTGACGTCGTGGGCACATCACTTTCCTCAACAATTCCTTTAGCTTTATCATTTGATCTTTCTTAGAGGTGACCTAACCTTCGAGGCTTTGAGAAATGGTCTACTTTGGGTCAGGAAGAGCCCCCCATAAGGGTATCTACCCTTCGGGTGGTCTTCAGAGCTTTCTTTCTTCTGGTAGGTTGCTAAGTTCTTTGGCTCTTCTTTAAGGCTTTTCAAAATCAACGGCTATTTTATGAACCTTGAAATTGATGTTCACACACCCATCACTATGTTTGAATTTCTAATGGCTAGTTCACCGTTCTTGACTTTGACGTCTTTGGGTGCATCACCCCTTGGACTTTCTTTAACTTTCTCTTGATTTAGCCTTTTTTGTTACTTGCTTCTTTCATATTTCTTATTTACATCCTCCCAAAGGGAAGGTGACCCTTTGGCTTTGGGGAAGTGTCCTTTAATTTGGTAGCTAAGAGTCCCCCATAAGGACACCTACCCTTCGAGGTCCTTCAATGGCCTTTTTGTCTTTAAAATCCTTCAGAGCTTTCCTACAAACTTTTTCCATGAACATTTTCCCATGGACAAAAAGTCTACAAGAATTGTTCTGATTGCTTTGTCTTTGGCCTTTGGAAATTCTTTTGGGCTTTTCTCTTGCAACTTCCCCAAATTTCTTCAGACTTTTTGTTTGAAGGAATATCTTCAGATAGAAGTCTGAAAGAATTCATTTCTTGCCTTAGTATTTTTTCCCAAAGGAAATCCCTTTGTCTTTTGGTCTTTTCAATTGGTCCATGTGCCTCCTTCCTACCCTCTACAAGGGTATCTGCCCTTCAAAATTTGCCTTAGTCAATTTTATGTGAATTTCAAATTGTGACACATGGCAACATCCACTGAGTTCTATTAGGTTTTTTCTCATTGCCCTTTGCAAGAGTTTTAGGCCTTGGTTCACCACCCTCCACAAGGGTATTTGATCCTTTGACTTTGGGGCAACCCCTTGAACTTATCAATTGAACCAACCGATTGAACCAACTTTTGTTTAATAGTTTAATGGCTCATTCCCTTTGATCACTTAAACCAAGATTCTTTAAAAAAAGCTTCATTGAATCCATTAAACCTTGAACCTTAAATCCATTGGACCTTTGAACCAAAGTGGTTTAATGGTTCATCGATTCAATCAGTTCATTCTATTTGATTTGGCTAAGTCCTTTTGATCCTCATTGAACCAAATGCATTGAACCTATTGAACCTTGAGCGCATTGAACCTTTGAACCAAAGTGGTTCAATGGTTCAACAGTTTAATGGTTCAAGCCTCAGAAACTTATTCTTTTGATTGAACCTACTTGTAGAAGCCTTTGAACCTATTGAACTCTTGCTGCTCATGTTGAAATCTTTTGGTTGAGCCTTTTCATTAAACCAACTGTTGAAATCACCCAAGTGTTGAGAGCTTGCTTCTTTCCTACAGAGTCCATAGAAATTAACTTGCAAATTCTGTAGATTGAAGCCTACAGAGTCTGTAGATTTAAGCCTATAGAGTCTGTAGATTTTCTAAGAAGCTTAAAAAATGAGAATTTGAATGTTTAGAATAAATTTTGAGAAGGGTAGAGATTATTTTGGTCTGAGGACCAAAATAGTTCAAATGTTGTCTCAAAAATGAGTGATATTTTGGGGGAACAACATATAGCACACAAGTTCTAGTTTTTTACTTTGGATTCCCACACTAACAATATCTACCCATCTATAAAGGAAGGACTATCTTATTGTTGAGAGATAGTATAGGGGATCTATTATTCATGGTTGGTGTGGAAAAGTTATTAGATGATGTTCCCCCTCCCATCTAGAGTACTACACTAGAGACTACGCTTGAGATTACAAATTGATACTTGTGTTGTGGAGACTCTTGAATCATGGATACTTGTGCTCCATGGAGCTTTGTATCATGTTTTATTATTTTAGATATTATTTATTTCTAAAAATTATAATATTTATACATTATACTTCTACAATAGTGGTTGTAATGTTGTATCAGTCATAGCTAAATTTATATTATTTCATTTATGATTATATGTGGTATGTATTATTTAATCAACTTTATTCATGATTGGTATATCTATTCATGGTGGTCCTTAGGTAAGTGGATTAGCTATAGACCTTATGGTTAAATAAATAAATATAATTAGTTAAAGATCACTAACTAGATTTATCATGGTGAAATCTATATGATGAATATGTGTAATTAATTTTTAAAAAATTACTATATTTTGGTAAAACCCAGTGGGTTGTTACATTATGTAATACTATACTAAATGATGAAATTGAGTGATTATATGGATTACCATATTTACTCCATGACTGTTGATTTTTTTACATGTTACATTTTATTACCATTAACATGTGTTACATTGTGCATTCTATGTGTGACCACCAATGTGTCTCATATTTGTGACCATTGATGTGTGTTGCATATGTGTGACCATTGATGTGTCTTACACTACATTTTCTACATGTGATAATTTATGTGTACTAGATTGCATGTCATATGTGTGTGTATTGAGGGGTGTTACATTGTGTGTTTATATGAGTATAATGATTAAGTTTTTTCACATCATAAATTAGTTTTTTAGACTATATTATAGTTATTTCATGGCCATTTTGAATCCAAGTCAGGTTAGAGTCAAGCCAATGTTGAGTTGTCTCTTGAATACTTGTGTGCATCATGATCATTTAATCATGTTCCTATATGTGTGATTAGATATATTTGTATATCCTTATAAAATTTATTTGACACTTTGAAACATCATTTATGACTTATATTTTACATATGTGAATTTTGTATAAACATTTGACTCTTTCTGATATTCTCTCTTCCTTGTTTATCTATGGATGGACTTAGCAAAAAAAATTATATCATTCATATGAAATATCTCCATAGTTTATGAAATAAAGATATATTATACTAATACTATTGTATCCATATTCTTGTAGACATTTATAATATGACATTAAACACTTGAAAATGTTTGTTTTTCCATATATATCTTACATGGTTTGTGTGTACACATATGGTTCTTTCACACTCTTATCCCATATCCACTTTCATTCTATGGTTTTTGGATTTTTAATTTATTATTAGTCACTTTTAAAAATTACTTAAAAGGTGCTTAATCTATTTATTATCCTAATTATACTATCCCATGATCATCAAATAATCATTTTTGTCTGTCTAGACCCCTCTACTCATACTTAGACATCTCTCGATTTGCAAAGTAGTCTACCTATGTAAGACTTATTTGCATGATAATAAATGATAATTTTACAAATAAAATAATACTTATGGAATAAATGATATGTTTCACATGTCAATGGTGTAATAATTTACATAAAGAGTCATCTATTTATACATAATAAGTCTAATCCTAGTTTCTATCTAGCATCTATCAAGTGCTATGAGAACTTATTTTATCAGTTTACATTGAGAATGCTTGCCCTAAATCTCCAAAAAAAATATTTTCAAGGAACATGCCCTATCCAGGCCTAAATCAACTAATTAAGTCAACATTTTGATTTTTAAGTGTCAAAATGTAGATCATAGGTTTCATACATTCAAAAGGAGGATCATTGCACACATACACCTACTTAGGATAACTATATTTATTTTGAGGCTTATATGAAGTATTATGAATTTAGTTAATGCTTTGTAAATTTAGAATTTATGGTTTGGGTTATTTAACCCATATTTATTCCCATTTTATAATCATAATATTTGTGTCAAAAGTAGAGCTAGGGGTTTAAATTGAAGGATATATGTTTTATAAACTTGTGCACATAATAATATTTTAATATCACATAAGGTAATAATTTACAAGCAACCCTAGTGATTCTTTCCAAAAATATGGGGAACATGTTATAATGATAATTTCATCAAACTTCAGAGACATTTTTCTATCACAAATGTCCATTTTTTGATGGACTCACCTAGGTAGGTCCAGATAGTCAATTTATAGCATTGATCAACTCTAGATCCACATTCAATCCTCAAAATAGTCAATTTACAAAGATGACAGACTCTAGATCCATATTAAATAATTTATAAAACCTACACATGGTATAAAACTACAACATAGAACTAACAACATGCATAACCTACTCTTATTCATACTTTCTATTAATAGTAATTTATATGTGAACTTATTCTTATAAAATTCATATTTTATTGATTTTGAAATATATTAAATACTCTGTCATGTCCCCTTTTTTAGTGGACATCATTAGAGTTGATGGTTAGCCTATTATGTGATCCTCATAGGCTGATAGGATGGATAGAGGGTCTAGATGGAGCTTGGCTTGGCTTCGATTAGCAGAATTTCTACAATTGGCTTTCATTCAGGGTCTTTCAAACATGTTTGCCTGAGCTCTTATTATTTAGGGATATTTGACATGTAGTGGAGCACCCTTATTTTGGTATGGTGATGTGCAGAATCACTCTCTAATTCACCAGCTTTAGATGGTTTAAGGATCTGACATGTATTGAGGGGGATATTAATATTTGATTAATTTAATTAAATATTAATTATTTGGCCTATTTTTAATAAAGAAACCCTAATTCTTAATTATGAAACCCTAATTAGGGCAAGCACAACTTTTTGGAGGATATAAGGGTTTCTTATTGGAGGGAGGCAAATTATCCATTGATTATGAGATTATGATTATTGATTTTTGCTAAGGATTCTTTTGAGAAGACTGAGCCAAGGGTTCTAGGATTCTATTTGCATTGGAGAACATCCACTCTTTAGTGTGTACAATTCAGAGGTTGTGAGATATCAGCCGATCTATTGCCAATTTGAGAGATAACTTCATATAGAATCTATCACAGAGGTTTATAGGTATTTATTTCATTAGGTTTTATTTGAGTAATTGTTTAGAATAAAGATCTTATGTATTAGGCATATTTCTTTAGATCTGGAGTACAGCATACAAGCTGCACTATTTTCCATTAGCTTTTATATGGGATCTATACAGATCTGTACCATTCTGCATCAGGCCAAAAAGCACCATGGGAAGCATAGAGACTGACATCGACAGTCTAGTGACTGACATCAGTCGACTCAAAAACTGACATCGACAGGATATCAACTGACATTAGCTGACCCAGGTCATCAAACGCTGATGTTGGCAATTTTCACAGAGTTATACCATTGATAGTGATAGAATAATCGATGACAGTGACTTTGTTTTTAACACAGCAACCCGAGACAGATCAGATCCAAGGTTTATTTCTAGTTTGCAAAAAATTCAAGTTTTTAAGATAGTATTTGAATATTCTTTTTATATGTATGATAGAGTACTTCTATTTTAATCATCTTATTTCATACAAAAAAATTAGAATACACAGAAAAGCAATTTAGAGCTTTTATCTTTCTATAGTCCCTATTGGTTGGGAATATTATAGTGGTATCAGAGCTTTTGTCTTTCTAGAGTCCCTATTAGTTGGGGATATTACAGTGGTATCAGAGCTAAATCCTACCATCCTAAGGGTTTGAAAATCTTATGCAGCCACAAGAGTTGGGACCACATAGGTATAACACACATAGTAGAGCCTTGCTTGAAGGTACCCAGGGGTTAGAACAGTAGCTGATTATCATGAGTGACAGGCGTGATGGTAACCCACACTAGGGCCATAGGCATAATGATGATCAAGACACCAGAGAAGTCTACCATGAGATGACATAGGCACTACATGCACTCATTGCTATGGTAAAGAGGATGAACACACTTATTTGATAGAATGGGGAGCAAGGAGATAACATGAGTGCTACTGTTAATCAGAGACCACAGCTGACCCATTCTAGGATGATTGATAGGCCTACATAGCCTACGTTTGTTAAGAATGATTCAAAGGCCAACCTAGCAACACCACATTTGGATCGAGAGGCTCTTAATGATCTACACAGGAAAAAGCTTTGCTTCTACTACAAAGGTCCATATGATGCCAATCACGATTGTCCTTTGAGGCCTAAGGGCAAGGCAAATCATGTGATGTGGGTGTATTATGAGGATTTAGAATCAAAAGATTTCAAATAGTAGGATAGTTCTAAGGAGTCAAAGGCAGAGGCTTCAGAGCCTAAGGTAGAGGCAATGAAGGTGGTTCACCAGGATTCTAAGAGACATGTGGATGAGCTTAGTCATGGGGATTTGGACTCTTAGTTACAGAGGATGAGGGAGCTGGAGATTATGATGATGAGATAGTTTTAGTAGCAGCTTCTTCAGAGTTAGATGAGGATGAGTCTGATGCTGGCATTCAGAGTGTGGAGGTATACTCAGAGGTTAGTACATTGAGTGTTATTGGTGAGTACATTCCTACAGTTGTAGTTGAGGAACATGTTGTTGAGGCTGACACACATGTTCAAGATTTGGGAGTACCTAGTCCTAATGAGTTTGGGATACCAATGGAGTTGAGTCTCCAGATTGATTCTTCTCACACAGATGATAGTGTGGTATAGTTGGTTGTGCCACTTTTATAGAGGGATCAGTTGTGGTGTGCAGGGGAGTATGTTGATGCTTCTACGTATAATTTTTATTGCACTGAATCATTCATGGAGTATTTGCTAGATAGTGTAGGTGTTCATCTAGACTCACATAAGGTGATGGAGGGTGTTCTCATCCAAGGTACTAGTGTTATTAGCAGATTGGGTGGGGAGATTATAGTGATCCTTTATACTATGCTACCTCACAGGGATTTTGAGGTGGGGTTTGTTGAGAAAATTGCATAGGGTCCTATCCAACCTACAGCCACTTGGAGTCAGAGATTGGAGCAATCTATTGATTCCTAGTTTAGTGATGGTGAGCCAATAGCAGAGTTTGGGGGTTCCTATAGGTATTATATGGTGGGGTATGCTCATTATTCTTCTTTTGACCTAGAGATAGGAGATTTGATTTCACACAGGTGTAGATCGGCTCCAGTTTCTTACCATCCATTATGGGATGGATTGGCACCATCTTTTGTAGATGGAATTGGTAGTAGCAAGTTACACAGACTATAGTATCGACACATCTAGGGTAGTTGTGATTTTAGAGATTGGTTGAGTTGCATTCACCAGTTTGATTGTGGATTCCTCTTAGTTATATTTTAGAGGATATGGTAGGAGCTTGCATTGATTGTCATCAGTATAGATCATGACTATATTTGGGATCTAGGAGGATTGAGTGGTTTGTTATTTAGATATTGCTTAAGGGCAAGCAATTTTAGGAGGGGTGGATTGTCATGTCCCCTTTTTTAGTGGACATCATTAGAGTTGATGGTTAGCCTATTATGTGACCCTCGTAGGCTGATAGGATGGATAGAGGGTCTAGATGGAGCTTAGCTTGGCTTTGATTAGCAGAATTTCTATAGTTGGCTTTCATTTAGGGTCTTTTAGACATGTCTACCTAAGCTCCTATTATTTAGGGATATTTGACATGCAATGGAGCACCCTTATTTTGGTATGGTGATGTGTAGAATCACTCTCTGATTCACCAGCTTCAGACGGTTCAAGGATTTGACATGTATTGAGGGGGATATTAATATTTGATTGAAATAATTAAATTTTAATTATTTGGCCTATTTTTAATTAAGAAACCCTAATTCTTAATTATGAAACCCTAATTAGGGAAAGCACACCTTTTTGGAGGATATAAGGGTTTCTTATTAGAGGGAGGCAAATTATCCATTAATTATGAGATTATGATTATTGATTTTTGCTAAGAATTCTTCTAAGAAGACTAAGCCAAGGGTTCCAGGATTCCATTTGCATTGGAGAACATCCACTCTTTAGTGTGTGTGATTCAGAGGTTGTGAGATATCAGTTGATCTATTGCCAATTTGAGAGATAACTTCATACATAAGCTATCACAAAGGTTTACAGGTATTTATTTCATTAGGTTTTGTTTGAGTAATTGTTCAAAATAAAGATCTTCTATATTAGGCTATATTTCTTTAAATCTGGAGTACAGCATACAAGCCGTACTATTTTCCATTAGCTTTTGTATGAGATCCATATAGATCTATACAAATTTTTACCATTCTACTTTGAGGAATGTTGGGTCCTATCCATGGTCTTACAAAGGAAAAAGGGAGTTTAAAAATCAAGACTTAGGCATCTTATGAGAATACCTCAAGAGGAAAGAGGCATACCAAGGACATGAGAAGACATTAAGTGACTAGTGGTCATCTATTTACAAAGGAAACCTATTTATTATATACATAAAGCTTTGTAGTCAAATAAGTGTGTTACTAATATCAACTCGTGAAAGTAACAAGGAAAATTAACATGGACCTACCTTCCCATGATGTGTTCCTTATTCTTCAGGACCCCTTATAGAGCCATCAGTATACTATGAATATTGGGTACTTGCATGAGAAATTAGGTAACACTAAAAGAATTTTTATTCTCCTCTTCTAATCTACTGGTCTCATACACCCCAAAGGACCTTAGCTCTATCATGAGGCTAACTATGAAGTTTGAGATTCAACTAGAAGGAGATGTGCTTTAAATCACATCTTTTAGTGTGATTAGACTTTTAAGAATATTTTTTTACCTTTGATATCATTTGTTTTTATTTAAATGATTTGGCTTTTAACTTTATTTTGAAGTATTTTTTATATTCCTCCTCCATATGTATTTGGAATGACCAATCATGAGGGAGATATTGATAGAAACAAATTATATGTAGACTAAGGCTAAAGGAATCTAAGTAACCAAAGATAAAGACTGACTAGGACACTTAGGTTTGATAGTAAACTATCATGTGAACTCAAGTCTCAACTATGTATATGATTATTTTATGTAAAAATGAAGAGAGAAAAAGGAGATCCAAAGTGGACTAGTAAAAGGAGACAATAATGAGATAGAGTGTTTTTTAACTTATCACATGGTAAAAGGATAAAATAACCAAAGGGAATAAGGTTTGTATAACTAAGTCACCATGACAAATTATCAATTAAAAAGAGAGATAAGAAAGCAAAATAATCATAAAGATACCAGAAAGAGAGTTTTGATAAAAACTCTAAGGAAAAAGGGAAAGCAATGATAAAAGAAAACCATATATGAATATAAATGATAATATAAGCAAGATATAGTATAAGTAAGATCATGATATAAGATAATCAAAAATTTGACACAATGTCAAATGATATAATGATAGAAATAAGATTGGAGCACACATCCAATAAAATATAAATGTGAAATCACCATTCATGTGCTCATAAATACTAGTAAATCTATCCACACACATTATCTAATACATGGGATAAGTATCTATGAAGATAGATATAAAATGTGACTAATGTCTCATAAATATTCAATGAATACTAGGAAAATAAATCTCTTTTGATCTTTTGAATTGAAAAATTAAGAATACTTGATGGATCATGTTGAGCAGGAAAATTAGGCAAACGATGGTTAGGATAATTTGTGGGAGTGGGATATATAGGAGATGCAGGAATCATTGGTGGAGAAGGATCCATGTGTGAGTGGAGGTTCATAGGTGAATAAATCAGAGGTGGAGACATAGAAGGTGGTGAAAGGACCATGTGAGGGGTTGGAACCACTAGAGGTGGAGCCATGGGAAAATAAGGAGGAGTTTTCATGTGGGGATGACCTATGGTAAGACTAGAAGAATGTCTAAGAATGGATATAAGATGATCTTTGAGATGTTTTAGGATGTGACAATGATTGACGTGATGGGTACCACATAGATGCCATAGAAAATATACCTCAACATACTTGGGTAGATATTTAGGTGGTACCTTCAACAGAGGTATGTTTTTTTTATGATGGGGAAAAGGGATGCAAGGTATCAATATATTATCAAAATTATTGACAATGAGTGGAAGAATGATTATATATCCAATGGAAGTAACATATATGCTTGTTAGTGGTTTTAGTAGAAGCACTCATAGAAAGAGGTATAATATAAGTGGAAGAAGAGAGAGAATATTCATCATCCCATTCGGTGGGTAGAGGAACCATATTAATAAAGGGAGTTAAACAATCATCAAGGGATGGTGATGATGAGGAAATAATGGAACTAAGATCAATAAAAGGAGTGATAACATCAAAAATAAGGGTAAGGTCACCAATAGTAGGAGTAGAAATAGGATCAACTATAGTAGGAGTGAGAATAATCTCAACTATAGTAGGCTCTATTGAGGGAGGAGTGGGCTCTATAGAAAGTCTAAGGAGAGTCCCACTAAGCTTAGGGGTAAACCATCTATAAGGATCAAGGTACCTAGCAAAATGGTAAGACCTAGTCATAGCATGATCCATGAGCATTATCCTACATGGCTCCTCAAAAACTAGAGGTGTCAATGTCATCTCTACCCTTGGTGGATCAGAGATGTAATGAAGTAAGGATAATGATGAATAACCTTAAAATATGCTGGCAAAACATACAAACTAGGTTGATAGGATCAATCAAGCTATGCAAGAACCTACTATAGAGTGCTAAAAATATACGGGGTCAACTAAGTGAACATAGAAGGCTGAACTAGATGTCTAAAAGGATAGAAACTTGTACTGGGTCAATTGGGTTGATCTATTTTCCTATTCTTATATTTGATCTAGTATGATAAAAATAATGATTAAAAGAATGAAAATAAGTTAAATAAATCTTGCAAGGGTTAGTTTCACTTTGGGTTCAGTAGAATGTATGCAATAAAAAATGTGTATCATGTCTATAAATTAATCTTGGCTCAAAGAATATATAACATACCTATAATTCCAATTGGGATACACTTTTTAAGTGGGTGCATAACCAATATGGGGATCTGCTAGACATGATTAGGGGATTGCTTATCAAAACATATCATGCTAGGAAGGGTTCAAAAGACTACACTCTAACACAATCACACAATAAACCTAATGGACTTATTAAGTTTAAAGAATTACCTATACTAATAACAAGAAATTAAATCTAATCTAGTGCACATCAAAGCTTGTGGTACAAAGTAGGGGTTAGAAATTAGAAAAAACTAAAGTAAACATGTATTAGAATATATATATATATATATATATATATGTATGTATATATATATGTATATATATATATATATATGTATGTATATATGTATATATATGTATGTATATATGTATATATACACACACACACACACACATACACTCATGTCAATGCATATGGAATGATAATACATGGGAAAATAATAAAAATGCATTATCTATCTACTCTTCCATAGGAGAAATAAAGTTAGGAATACTTACCTTTGAAGACAAACTCGCTGAGCTTCAATCTCTCTCTTGGCCAAGGTGTTTTACAAGAGATTATTATGGTATGTAACGATAACCAAACTAAATAAACTCTAGGATACACAAACTATCTAATAATTCAAAATACTTCTACACAAGATAATATCTATATCTCCAAATAAATTAGGGAACCCTAATCTTTATTCCTCAATTAGAATAGTCAATAATTAGATGTTCATTCACACTTCTTCACTATTAATTCTTCTCACTTGAAATGGTGGGAAATTAACTTTTATATATATATATATATATATATATATATATAGGTGGATCTTTCCCTAAATCCTCCCAAAAGTTTTGGTTGTATAGGGTTGACCCATTGTGTTTTTAGGGATAATTCATGAGATTCGAGCTAGGTCGATCAAAAGGCTAACAAGATAAAAAAGTGAAAAAAACACCTAAACTAGATTGGGTCAACCTAATCAACCTAGTATAATTGACTATCCAAAAGGGAATTAAGGTAAAAAAAAGGATGGATAAGGCATGGTAACTAAGAGGAATGGGTAGAAGTGAGGATAATAATCTTAGGGTAAATAATTTTAGGAGATAAGTGTGTATATGTCAAGTGAAAAAGAAAACAAAAATCTTATGAAGCACCAATGGTCTATCCACCCCGTTCCTGATGTACCCCTTAATGCATACACTTAGAGATATTGATATTCAATGGGTTATTGAAAGATAGAAAGTGTCAATAATCTATAAAAGTTTTAAAATATTATGTGTATAAAATAATCATAGTTTTAGGATTCACTATAAATTAGGAATTTATGTTGACATGATGGGTTATACAGATTCAGATTGGGCTAGTGATATTCAAAATCATAAGTCTCATTTAGGTTATAGTTTTTATCTTATTTTAGGTCCAATTAATTGGTCAATCAATATTTATAATTCCATTAATTTATATTATATAAAGTAATAATTTATAAGATATGTTAATGCTACCACTAAGGATATTTGGCTTTAGGGTATTCTCACTAATTTTTGCATCTAGTTTCTATGACCAATAATCATCTTCTATGATAACCAAATCATAATCTAGATCTGAAGGAATTTGGTCCTTCATAGATAAAACAAGCATATTGATATTCACATTAATTTAATATGGGATATTATTCATTATCAACTCACTAATCTCCTCTACATCTAGACTATAGAGAAAATTGCTTATATATTCATCAAACCCTTCATTGAGATCAAATAACTTCATTTGTGTGCTCTTCTTGGGGTTCAATAAGCTCCATCTTCCTCATCTATAGGGATTTTATATGTACTTGGGTACCTAATTATTCCTTATTATTGGGACCCAATTATACTCCACACCTAAGCTATGCTTAATGAGAGGTTGTGGTGTATGATTTTTCTTGCTATGTGATTTTATAAACATGGTCTAATTACGTCATTAGGAGAAATTTAACTTAAGTCATTTTCTAATATTGAGTTGAGTTAATTACCTTTTTGGGTGACCTAATTACTCACTATTGAAGTTACCTTCCTATGTAATTTTTAGCTAATGATATTAAAGCAACTTTTGGTTGTGAAGACATGATCCGGACAATAATTCGAATAACAATTTGGATGATGGGTCCACCCCATTTGATGGTGGAACTTCCAGGAGCCATAACTTTTGCACTGTAGCTCCAATTGACTCGTCGTTTGAACCATTGGAAAGCTAATAATGAGGGGAATGTCGTGAGATGGCATTGAGCTTTGCTCAATGAGGTTTGACCCCCTAAAACCTAATGGAAGTGTCCCAAATTTCAATTTTATTAGTCCAGTCTAAAAATAGTAAGTTTCTAAAAATAGTAATTCCTCAAATTCTGTATTGTTGTAAATCGTGGAAGTCAAACCAATTCATATCCCTCAATATGGTGACCTTCCACATCCTCCCCACACCTTCAAAACATGTATAAATGAAGATGTAACCTAAAAGGGAAATCAGACATCTTTTCTCAGAGATAAACATATGTTTAGGTCTATAATTTTGATAAATAGAACATCTCTTTTCAGAGATAGCATTATTTGAATTGTGTTATTCTCATTTATTTGAATTATTTCAGCCAAAGATTGTTGAGTTTTGGATCAGTGGTATCAGAGCGGTTTGTCTTGAGAGTGTATGATCCCAAGGACGAGGTCAGGCTATAAGAAGCTTGGGTGGGAAACAACAGAGCTTCCAAATTTTCCACCTGTTCACTCCAAACGACTTCAAATGGTGGACAACACCAAGACATCCGATCCTTTCAAGGAAATGGTGAATGAAGCCCTCCAATGGCAACAAGCGTAGATGCTACAACAGTTTGCCCAAATTCTTCAAACACTTTCGATGGGAAATTATGGCTCTACGGCTCCACTTCCTGGCTCCTCAACTAGGAAACGTCCTTTTAGTGCCCCAACACCCTTCAAGGTCCAGGTAAATTTTGATATTCCTACATTTGAAGGCAAAATTAATGCCAATGCAGTAGAAAATTGGTTGGATCAATTATCTTCCTACTTCTCTGTAAATAATTTCACCGATGGAGAAAAGATTACTTTTACTCTTTTAAAATCAACATTGCCTGTGAAAAACTGGTGGGAAGTGTACAAAAAGAGGTTTAGCATAGATGACATTGGCCTTGAGGTGGAACCTAACTGGGATAATTTTGTGGAAGCGATGAAAGAAGAATACTATCCCATTGGAGCATATGATGATCTCTACATACAATGGAAACAACTTTGCCAAGGTAAGGAACAATCTATTCAAGATTATACTGATATTTTTCATTCTCTATCTGCGAGATAGGCATCCAAGAAAGTGAGAGACACAAGGTTCTCAAATATCGTGGTGGACTATAATGGTGCATACGGGGAGAAATGGAACTCTTCAATTTGGAAACCATCGGTGAGGCATACAAGTTCGTAGTGAAGATTGAGCAGAAGCATGGATGAATGAATATAAAGAATCAATCTTCAAAATGGAAAAGTGACAAAGAAGGCCAAAATTGGAAGCAAAAGGAAGGAAAGACTGGGAAGTGGTGTGATTATCACAAATCTGGAACTCACTCCAAAGAAGAATGTCGAGTTATCAAATCACTACTTTCTGAGTCACAATCCTCTACTCTACCTCATACAGACCATGCAGTCGAAGAGGTTGAAGAAGAAATTATAGATGCTGATCCTGAAGCCATCGTTGCTTCATCACAGATACATGACAAGATGCTAGATTACAAGGAAAGGTTGTTTCACTCTAAGTTATGGGTGAAAGGTAAGCCTCTACATTTCATTCTTGATAGTGGAAGTCAAAAGAATTTACTCTCTACTAATGTTGTGAAAAGCCTAAATCTGTCCATGAAGCCTCACCCAAAACCATACAGTATTGGATGGTTGAGTCCAAGGAGAAACCTCCGTGTTACCCACCAATGTCTTCTCTCATATGCAATACAACCTTTCCAAGATGAGGTCTTATGTGATGTGGTCAATCTAGATGTTTGTGATGTACTCTTTGGTCAGCCATTCATGTATGATCGACATGGTATATATGAATCAAGAACTAGAAGGATCACTCTCACTCTTGGAACACGGCGCTACAGGGTACCAGAAGTACCACCTTCTACATCTGTCTCTCTAATTAGTGCCAAGAAATTTGTTCTCATGGTGGTCCAGCCACAGGAATCTAAGAGGGCTGATGTTACAGCCCTGACTACACAAACAACACAACAACAGAATCAAATAGATATCAAGCTAAAAAAGTTCACAACATTTCATCCACAGACTGATGGTCAGACAGAAATTGTGAACAATCAGGTATGCAACAGGAATCAAATCAAAGTAAAATTACCACACTTGATGAAAAGTCTTGTTGCAATGGGGACCATTGCTTCTCAAGGAGGGAGGAATGATCCGGACAATAATTCAGATAACAATTTGGATGATGGGTCCACCCCATTTGATGGCAGAACTTTCGGGAGCCATAACTTTTGCACCGTAGCTCCAATTGACTTGCCGTTTAAACCGTTGGAAAGCTAATAATGAGGGAAATATCATGACATGGCATTAATCTCTCATCAATGAAGTTTTACCCCATAAAACCCAATGGAAGTGTCCCAAATTTCAATTTTATTAGTCTAGTCTAAAAATAGTAAGTTTCTAAAAATAGTAATTCCTCGAATTCTGTATTATTGTAAATCATGGAAGTCAAACCAATTCATCTCCCTCGAGATTGGTGACCTTCCACATCCTCCCCACACCTTCAAAACATGTATAAATGAAGATGTAATTCGAAAGGGAAATCAGACATCTCTTCTCAAAGATAAGCATATGTTTAGGTCTGCAATTTTGATAAATAAAACATCTCTTTTCAGAGATAGCATTATTTGAATTATGTTATTCTTATTTATTTGAATTATTTTAGCCAAAGCTTTTGAGTTTTGGATCAAGATAAGTTTCGTTCATTTGACTGTTTTTAATATCACTACTACACACAAGGTTTTATTTATGTATTTAATATTATCTATGCCAATCCTTGATTATGACTCACTTTGAAACAACTATCATATTTCTCTCATTATACTATGACTCAAATAAGGTCAATAAAAATGAGGTTGTGTATAGTTGGATGAGTCGATACAGACTACTGATATTTGTAGATCTAGTAGAGGATAGCCTACAAATAAAATGTCAAAAATAAAGGGTTCCAAAGCCTAATACTATGGCATAATCATATAAATATCACTATACCTCAATAAAAGGTAATGATTTTAACGTTGATTTTAAATGGGTATAAGTAATTTAAATGATGGGTGAATAATTATGAAGGTAAAGTGAAAAGTTTGACCAAAAGGGTGGTTATGCAATCTACAATAATAAATAACCAACATAACCAAAGGTATATCTATAAATAATTATTTATTATAAGGAATAAACTAACCAATGATGCACATCTACATGCAAACATAAATAAGAAACATCTAATCAACTAATAAATTAAGATAATAAATATAGGGATAGAAATACTTATCATGGGAAGGATCTATCAATGTTTCAATCCCCCTCTTTCACTCAAGGGGAGATTTTCAAGTTATTGTTGTAGATTAAATACCTCAATTGGTTATATTAAGATGTATATTTCTTTATAAACTCACAGTGACCTATCCTATTGATCTTAAATGACACTACAATATAAGACCTCCAAGATAAGGTTCTAAACCACTAACTGTCCCAAATAATTTCTTAGTTTATAAATGTGAGTGTTATTAAAGTGTATAAATGTAATATATATTATTAAGAATGAAATATGATTCTCTCTCTCTCTCTCTCTCTCTCTCTCTCTCTCTCACACACACACACACACACACACACACACACACACACACACACACACACACACACACACACACACACACATGGTTCTCATACCCAAAATAAACCATAAGCACTAAGCCCATAGTATCAACATTCTCTATAGAGTTAGATGATGTTAACTAGCATAGTATGGAATCATCTAGTCTAATTAATTTTTTTTTAAAAGGTAGAATTAAAACTATATTTATCTAGTTTATATATAGTACATAGAAGACTCAAGCATGAAATAAATTGTATTAGTGAGATCTATACCATAAGATAAGGAATCTATAAAATATTTATGTAAATGAAATCAATATAAAATATGGATAGACACTTAAAAGATGTCAAATTTATAGTAGTGATGGTGTGATAGAATATTATGTAAACATCTATATCAAACTACCACTAGTCTATTCCACCCCATTTTTGGTGTACCTTTTGAGGTGTGCACTCAGGGACATTGATACACCAAAAAACCCCTAAAAGATAAATTTTAGTGAGGTGATAACATTAAAAATATCATGTGTATATATATTTCTCACATGAAATTCATCATGTGTCATAATAATATAATTTAGGATGGTGTTTTTGGATATAAAGATAGAAACATCAAAAAAATAATTAAAATAAAAGATAAAATAAATTTTGAAATGAATAAATAGAAGTAACATATACACACCTTAACTTACGTTTTATCTAAATGAAATCAATAAAATACTTTCATCTAAATTATGGAGGGTGCATGTTGCATTGGATATAAGGCTAAAATTTGATAATAGCAATGTGTGCATATGAAAGATAGTCAATAAGTGTATGTAAAATGAAAAAATATTATAAATGATTTAAAAACATGGATTTTTTTAGCATAAAATTGATAAGGCTAAGTTAGAACCAAAAAATCCAAGTAGATAAAAATAAAGGAAAGTTAGTAGGTGGAAATTCCAATGTTATTTATGACTATAAAATTAAAAATTCATTAAAATTGATATAAATAACAATCTAAATAAAAAAAGACATAAATAACTAACTTATGAGTAAGTAAATCAATGTAAGATAATTAATCAAACCAAAATCTAAAAAATATGTGTATAATGAAATCATGAGAGGGAAAATGAGACTGAAAGGATTGCAAGAAATTTAATATAAGACTAAAGATCCAAAACATAGCTAAGAGAGATCTTATAAAGATAAGGCAATGACTAAGGAAGTATCTCATCAAAGATGCAGGTTCTAATCTAAACATGAACAAGCTAAAACTGCCATATTGCTACCATGTTTGAGAGAGATGGAGAATATGAAGTAAATAAAATAAGGAAGATTTATAAATAAACTTTCATGTCAAGGATGGAAAATAGAGTGAGGTGAAAGATGGAATAACCAATGTAAAAAACATGGAATTTATGAGAAACAAGACAAGAAAATAACTTTGGTAAGACTAAGAGTTTTCAACATTGATGGCCTTAAAGAACCCTACCTAATAGACATAAGTTTGGACTATCAAGTTAAGTATCATCCCATAAAGCTTAGCATGACTTAAAGATAAAAGGATCATACCTTTCCATAATGTTTTCCCCACTCCTCAAGAACACTTATAGAGCCTTTGGTCTACTATGAAGATTGGGTACTATATACAATCATAAATGCATCATGTCTATAAATCTATCTTGGATCAGAGAAGATAGAGCATACCTACACTTTTGATTGGGAATAAATTTATTAAGTGGTAACATGAATAATATGGGGATCCACTAAACCTGATTAGGGGATCACTTGTCATAATACACCATGTGAGGTAGGGTTCCAAATCCTATAGTATAACACAATCATGTAACAACCCTAAAAGAGTCCTATGTTTTAATATTCACTTTATTCTAATAAACAAGAAAGTAAATATAATCTAGTGCACACCAAAACTTGTGAAATAAATTTGGGGTTAGAAATAAAATAAATAACTAAAATAAACATACATAGAAGACATATACTCACATCAATGTCTAAAAAATCCTAATGCATGGGAGAGAAGCACAACTACATTATCTATCTACTCTTACAAAGGAGAAATAAAATTATGAATACTTACCTTTGAATATGAACCCATCGAGCCTCAATATCTCCCTCAGCCAAGGTGCTTCATAAGAGATTATTGTGGTATGTAAGGATAGAAAAGACAAATTAGCTCTAAGCTACACAACCTATTTATGCATCAAAAGTATTTCTCCACAAGACAAGATCTATATCTCTAAAGAAAGTATGGAACCCTAATATTTATTCCTTAAGTAGAATGGTCATAAGCAAATGTGCATTCTCACTTATTCTTCTTCACTTATCTTCTATATAAATGGTTGGAAATAAACTTGTATATATAGGTGGATCTTACCCTATATCCTCCTAAAAATGTTGGTTGTATAGGGTTGTCTATGATAAACCCTATATGTTTTCAAGGAAAGTTGACTAGGTTTGAGCTAGGTCAGTCAAAGGGATAACAAACCCAAAAAGTGAAAAATAACCCTAAATTGTATAGGGTTGACCCTAGTTGACCTATTACAACTAACAATCCAAAAGGGAATTAAGGAAAGAAAAGGAGGATTGGAAAAATGAAAATGATTAGAATGGATAGGACTGAGAAGAATAATCTTAGGGTAAATCATTTTAGGAGACAAGTTTGTAAATGGCAAGTGGAAAAAGGTACA
The DNA here is from genome assembly GCA_037957365.1 of Torreya grandis. Classification (NCBI taxonomy): domain Eukaryota; kingdom Viridiplantae; phylum Streptophyta; class Pinopsida; order Cupressales; family Taxaceae; genus Torreya; species Torreya grandis. Next base: position 852,932 of record JARHVA010004230.1, on the reverse strand, counting down.
ATAATCTTATGAATCACCAATGGTCTACCCACCCCTATCTTGGTGTAGTTGCTTAGGGATGAACTCATAGAGATTGAGACTTAATGAGTTCTTGTAAGATAAAAAGTGTCAATAATCAATACAAGTTAAAAATATTTTGTGTATACATATGCCCCACTCAAAGCTCATCACATGTCAAGTAAGTGTAACAAGGGATGGTGCTTTGGAAAATAGACTAAGATAAAACACAATTTTGATGCTACATAAAGTGCAGTAAGTAGCACATAAGATAAAGAAAGGATATAATTGAAAAACACATAAATTTACTTACCTTAGTATCATAGATAAAGAAGGATATTGTGAGAGATGTGTATTCATCTGATGTGAAGAACAATAGGTTAACCTATAGAAGTTGGTGCAAAAAATAGCAAAAAATTGAATTTTTTTGAAAATCAGCATATAGTAGTGGAAAAGAATGAGTTAGTAGAGGTAAATATATGAAGGAATTTAGTAAAATTGGAAAATTAGAATTGGTAAAGAAAAGTTATATCAAAAATATTGATGGAAAATGAAAGACATAAAATTATGGCAAATAAATGACAAATGTTTGGCAAATGAATGACAAATGATTGGCAAATAAATGACAAATGATTGGAAAAATAATGATAAATGATATGAAATAAATGATAAATGATTGGAAAACACAATAAATCATGTTTGAAAGCATGTAACACATAAATGGAAAAAAGGAATGTAAAACATACTAAATCATGTTGGGAAGCATGTAAAACATGAATGCCAAAAGAAATATCAATGCAAGAAAACTTGAACAAAGATATGTAAGAAAGGGAAAAGAAAGCTAATTTAAGATATGAAAAAATAAAACCATGAAATATGGGAAATTAAATGTAATTTGAAGATGTGAGACAAATAGGAAGAAGGAATACATAAAGAGAAACATCTAATAATGACAAATGTCATATGTGAGATAATTGAAGTCCACAAAAATTAAATAAGAATATGATAGATAAATAAAAATAGAAAATATATAGAGGATTAAGACTCCAAACTTAGTGATTGTTAAAAGATATAATGTAAGAAAACACAACCACCTAATGACATGACTAGTATGACAATGAGATGGTGTGGTAAATAAATGATGTAAGGGTGTAATCCATAGTTGGTCAAACATTGTTGTTTTACTATAAAGATAGATCAAATTGAAACAAAATAGTGATAGCATGTTTTTAGGAGGTGAATAAAAAGGAATTATAGAAGTAAAAATAGATTTAGAATCATAATTTTCCTATCAAGGGGGGAAATGAAATGGGTGGAGGGGAGAATGAAAGAAAACCAAGGTAAAGGAACTCTTTATCAAAGTCAAGACACTCAAATTAGGTTTGTAAAAATAATATGACTTTTGAAATTAAGTACTATGACTAACTTCTCTTAGCCACATAAGTATTAGGTCAAAAAATGAAGTATATAGATCATTCCATGAAGGTTGTATGCATGGAAATTAAAATGGACCTACCTTCCCACAACATGTTCCCCATTCCTCAGGACTCCTTATAGAGCCTTTGATCTACTATGAAGATTGGGTACTTACATGAGAAAGTAGGTAGCACCATAGAGTTTGTTGAATTCCCCTATTTCAATCAATTGGCCTACCACACCTAATGGACCTCGACTCTATGTGAGGCCAATGGTGGAGTTTGAGCTTCGATTAAAGATAGAAAATGTGCTTGTTATCACATATTATAGTGTGAATTTAAATTTTAAGATTTATATGTTATATTTTTATATATCAATTCCTTTTGTTTCAAATTATTTGGATTTTAAATTTCTTAATGGTTTTTTCTATTCCTCCTCCATATGGATTTCAAAAACCAAACATGGGTGCTAAAGATGATTTTCATTTGAATACTTGGGACTTGGTTTATAAGAGAGAAACTTAAAAGAGCATGGGGTCTAAGAGTCTCATAAATCTAGGTGAAATAAAAGTGCTATCTTGACTTTAAACTTATTTTATCCAATGTGGAGTGAAATGAAGGGGAAATAAAGAGGAGATAAAGATGGAACAATTTAAATTATTTCAAATTGAAAAAAAATATTTTACAAAGGGAAAAAATGGATACAGTTATAGTAAAGTGTGATTCTTTATCATAAGAATTAGTGAAATAGAGGAAAACATGCTAACATAGATTATTATTAAAATTACATCTATCAAAAGAAGCAAAAGCTAAAGTTGAGAACAATGATATAAAAAGATGCAAAGATGGTAATTTTATGAGGAGATCTAGGTCCTATCCATGGTCTTACACTACAAATTCATATAAAAGAAACCCATAAGGATGCCAAAAAGTAAGTGAAAGATAAATGAGGAAAATTAAAAAGTAGTATTTTTTGAGGAGGGCTAGGTCCTATCCATTGTCTTACAAAGAAATTCACAAAATAAAAAAGCCACGAGGTCCAAAATGGGAATGGTAAATAAGGGAAGAAATAATCATGAAGCTACTAAGGCAAAGAATGACATAAAGCTACAAAAATAAAAGAGATATATAAGGTCCAAAATGAGAATAAATTCCAAATGTAATGTGTAAGAAAAAAAAGAATATAAAGGAAATAATGATTCTTGTTAAAGTAAAACTAAAAGAAGGAAAGATGCACAAAAAAAATAAAACATGAAACAAATAAATAACAAGTAAGATCTAAGCTAATGTATGTATTAGAGATGAGCATGTGAAATACAAGTCTATAAGTCTCATAATGTTACTTGAAGATAATTTTGGTTGGCATTATGAATTATAGAATAAGAGTGCTAATCATAATATGCCCCAATGAGTAAGTGGATGTAGGGATGGACATCACAAGATGCCCCAAAGTCTAAAGGGACATTTAGATGGGCATTGTAAGATGTCCAAACATGTGAGTTGAAGTAAGGTAATATTGAACCATTAAAATGGTTTGCATTGGGTTGGTAGGTGCATTTAGAGATAGGTAAATGTGTTGGTTTGTTAGATTTTAAGGATATTTAATGTGACATATGATGTGTAAGAGAGGTATTATGAGGTAAAGGAGGGAAATGATGACCATCTATGATATTCTTTGGAGTAGGCATTTTAACTAGGTACTCTTTTGGTTCATGAGACTTAAGAGGTTGAGGTTCGATAAATACAACAATAAGTTTAAAGTTTTTCATGTTAGATATCATTTCCTTACTAGTGTAGGAATAAGGATCAACTATGGTTTGAACACCATTAGTGGATGAGATATAGGTATAGGATTATTGTTGTTGATCATTAGGTAGTTGATCTTAATGCGATTAGGTTTCTTGAAATTGAATTTGAGAAGCTTGAAGATAATCTTGATAACGTTGTTTTGTGAGAGTATCAGGATTGAAATGCAAATCAATAAAGGAAAAAAAGAAGAAATTGATGAAGATCATGACAAGACTCATGATAATTACCTATAGTAGCATGCCACCAATAAAATTTATCATGATTTTACCATTTTGGAAGAGGTTTGGAAGGATCAAATCTCATAGGTTTATAGGGTGAAATTTTCTTCTTAAATTTTTCTAGACTCAAGGGTGGTGGCTTAGTTTAAAATTGGTTGAATTGGATGATCCATTTTGAGGTTGGGAAGGTTTGGATAAATCAATGTTATGATAAGATTATTGAAAATTTTATTTAGTAGTTTTTTGAGATGGTTCAAATTGAGTCATAGGAAAGTATTACATTTTTTTTTGGTATAAGGCTTCTTCTAAAATTTTAGGTGAAAAGATTCAAACTTTGTATTAAAGGGGAGGTTTAAGAGCAGTGAAAAATAGTGAAAAGAGTATCTTAATTAGTGTTATGGTCCACTTTATGAGAAAGAGACATCCATCATTTGATGAAAGTGTGATAAGATTCATTAGGAAGTTTCTTTGCATTGATGAAATGGCATGTGTAGTTTTCAAGAAGATCATCATGTTGGAATTCCTTCACTAAAGCACTAATTAAATCTTCTAGTTATGAGATGGAATGTCTATGGAGTTGGTTGTACCATTTAAGTGCATCACCAATAAATTTTTTGGCTAAGATCTTTGTGGTATCAAAGGTGTTAGTTTGGACCTATTCCATATAGAGATTACCAAAAGACTTAATAAAGATAGTAAGGCCTTTAGACCCATTATATGTGATAGTTGGATAAATGTTTCCAATATCTATGGATGAAATAAATGAGGATAAAGGTTAATTTTGAATATGTTGAATCGTTTTGTTATTCATTGGAGGTTGAGAGATGATATTCCCATTGGAATGTCTAAGAAGAGGAGGAACACAATTTTGATTTGGTTGAGACATGATGATTTGAGGTGGTTGAATAGCCATGTTTAAAAAATGTTGTTGTATGTTCATAATTTGAGATTGATTGGATGTTTGCATGATGTTAATTTATTATATGAATTTTGAAATAAGTTGATTTGTATCAATAGGTGGATTGGTGTTTGGGGTATTAATATTGTTAGGAAGAGGATTGGTAGTGTTGGTGGCAGGAGGATTATTTATAGGTGGAGGGTTCCCAACATGGGTGTCGATTTCCTTTAAGTGTGGTGAAAGAAGAAGGAAGATAGGTAAATCCACCATTATTGTGAGGAGTGTAAATAGTATTATAATAAATGTTTTTGAATAATTAGGAACCATCTAGATTATCAATTTGAGTGGTTTCAACCATGTTACTTTGGGAATTAATAAGAATTGGTGTTCTTGTTATGGGTTTAACAAGAGAATTATGAACATTGGTTGTAAGGGTATGAGTGTTGATAGGAGAGGGATTAGTTGGTAGAATATTCCAAAAATTGGTATTAAGAAGAGGATTAGGATGAATGACCTTGATTACATTACATTGTGTAGTGATTGGTTTTGGAGAAGAATGAAGAAATTAGATAGTTCATCTGAAGTAATGAAAGAAGTGAGGTTATTATACAAATAATTGATTATGCAATGTTGTAGACTAAGGGAAGGCTAAAAATATGTCATCATGATGAAACAATACTAGATAACCACATAAGGAAAACAAAAAGTGATAAAAAATAGTACAAGGTTGACTGGGTTAGTTTTATACAATAAATAGAGGATAAAAAAGGTCTAAAAATAGTATAGAGTCAACTAAGTCAATCCTATATAGTTAATAGAGGTTAGAAAAGGTATAGTTTCAACTAGGTCAACCCAGTATAGTAGATAAGGAAGATAAGAAAGTTTGTAACAAATTGTGAATTGAAACAAGATAATTTTTGTAGCTAATCTAGGAAAGTAAGAATAGAAGGAAAATAAACAATCAATTGGATCAATTCTATCGAATCCAATTGATGCAAAAAAATACAAATCCTTGCACTAACACTAGTTAATGTAATTTTTTGTCACACAAAATTGAGCAAAAAACAAACAATCAACTTGAAAAGTAAAGAGATAAATAATTGGTCAAGCTAAGAAGTTTATTTAAGAATATAATTTTAAATGTGATGGAAAGTTAGATGTAAGCAAGGAACTAGATATAAATCTAAGAATGGTTTTAGGTAGTTTGGAATGAAAGGGACTATAGTGGTAATGATAAAGGTTTGATATTGGGGCCTACCCCTTCACTTCACACATTTTAGCAATAAGGGTGTTGGGTGCTTATCTAGAATATACCATTAACCATGTTTTATACTTGAACATAGTATCAAGTAAGCTTCCCCCTTGGTGATGAAATCCAAATAGGTTTGTCTTGAGTAGACAAATCTAAAATGCTTGTTTAGATTATGTGATTTGGTCACGTGTGCATAAAGTAGAAATAATGAAACTAAACAGTTAATTAAAACCCCCCAAAATAGATTATGTGAACTATGAAAGCAATAAGAATAGAAAGGTATGAACTAATTACTAGCATTTAGAGATTAATTATAACTTGAAACAAGGTATAGTGTTGACACTCTATGCATAAAATATAGAATAGGGTTGATAGGGTCAAATCTATATTGTGAAAGTAAGGTCTAAAGATGAATAGGGTTGGCTAGGGTTAACCCAATTATTTAGATAGAACATAGAACATAAAATTGGCTTGACAACATTGATCTAGTTGACTAAGCAAGCCCAATTTTGAAAACTACAAACTATGAAAGGAAAGATATTAAAGAAAGAGATAGAAAGATATATAGGAACCTTGGTGGATTAGAGATGTTGAGAATGAAGATTGCTAGTCAATAACCTTGGAATATGTTTTAAAAATTTTCAAACTAGGTCTAATGGGTTGATCAAAACTTTTAGAATCATACTACTGAGTGCTTGGAATGCCTGAAAGTGTATAGGGTCGATTGGGTCAACCTAGTACTCTAAAATGAAGTTTGGAAGTCTAGAAATCTATATTGGGTCATTTGAGTCAATCTAATTGCTTGTTCTTGAAAACTTGCATACAAAGATTAGAATTGGGTTGATAGAGTCAATCTAGTATGATAGATATATAATAAAAATAATGCTAAAAAGATTGAGAAAAAATGAAATAAATATTTCAAGGGTTAGTTTCATGTTGGGTTCACCATAATGTATGTAATTAGAAATGCATTATGTTTATAAATTGATCTTAGCTCAGAGAATATAGATCATACCTACACTTTCAATCAAGAATACATTTTTAAAGTAAGAACATGACCAATATGGGGATATACTAAACCCAATTAGGGGATTACTTGTCACAATACACCATGTGAGGTAGGGTTCAAAAGCCTACAGTCTAACACAATCATACAACAACCCTAAAAGAGTCATAGGTTTTAATATTCACCCTATTATAATAAACAAGAAATTAAATCTAATCTAGTACACACCAAATCCTTTGGCAAAAAGTGGGGTTTAGAAACAAAATAAATAGCTAAACTAAACATGCATATAAGACATATACTCATGTCAATGTATATATAATCCTGATGCATGGGAGAGAATTACAAATGCATTATCTATCTTCTCTTATAAAGGAGAAATAAAGTTTGGAATACTTACCTTTGAAGATGAACTCATTGAGCCTTAATATCTCCCTTGGCCAATAATCTTTTCAAGATATTATTGTGGTATGTAAAGATAAAAAAGACAAATCAGATCTAGGCTACAAAACCTATTTATGCATCCAAAATACTTCTCCATAAGACAAGATCTGTATCTCCAAAGAAAGTATGAAACCCTAACCTTTATTCCTCAAGTAGAATGGTCAATAAGCAAATGTTCATTTTCACTTATTCTTATTCACTTTTATTAACTACAAATGGTGTGAAATATATATATTAATTTCACACCATTTGTAGTTAATAAAAGTGAATAAGAATAAGTGAAAATGAACATTTGCTTATTGACCATTCTACTTGAGGAATAAAGGTTAGGGTTTCATACTTTCTTTGGAGATACAAATCTTGTATTATGGAGAAGTATTTTGGATGCATAGATAGGTTTTGTAGCCTAGATCTGATTTGTCTTTTTTATCTTTACATACCACAATAATATCTTGAAAAGAATATTGGCCAAGGGAGATATTGAGTCTCAATGAGTTCATCTTCAAAGGTAAGTATTCCTAACTTTATTTCTCCTTTATAAGAGCAGATAGATAATGCATTTGTGCTTCTCTCCCATGCATTAGGATTCTATATACATTGACATGAATATATGTCTTATATGCATGTTTAGTTTAGCTATTTATTTTGTTTATAAACCCCACTTTTTGCCAAAATATTTGGTGTGTAATTGATTAGATTTGATTTCTTATTTATTATAATAGGGTGAATATTAAAACCTATGACTCTTTTAGGGTTGTTGTATGATTGTGTTAGACTGTAGGCTTTTGAACCCTACCTCACATGGTGTATTGTGACAAGTAATCCCCTAATTGGGTTTATTAGATCCCCATATTGGTCATGTTCTTACTTAAAAAATGTATTCTTGATTGAAAGTGTAGGTGGACCTTTCCCTAAATCCTCCTTGAAACATTAGATGTACAAGGTCAACCATGGTTAACCATGTATGTTTTCAGGGACAATTCACTAGGTCTAAGCTAGGTCAATTGAAGGGTTGACAAACCAAAAAGTGAAAAATAACCTTAAACTATATAGGGTCAAACCTATTCACCCTAGTATAACCGATATTCCAAAATGGAATTAAGGCAAGAAAAGGAGGATGGAAAGAGGAAAATGACTGTAATGGGTAGGACTGAGAAGAATAAGCTTTTGGTAAATGGTTTTAGGAGTCAAGTTTGTATATGGAAAGTGGAAAAATGAACAATAATATTATTAAGCACTAATGGTTTACCTACCCCTTTCTCAGTGCACCCCTTAAGGCATGCACTCAGAGAGACTGAGACTCAATGGGTTCCTACAAGATACAAAATGTCAATAATAAAAGAAGTTAAAAGTATTATCTATATATAGTTAATTTCATTAATAATATATAATTATGGAATGAGGGAACATACTCCAATCTATAGGTTTTCCCAACACCAATGGTCCTTGACTTTATCATAAGGGAAAGTGTGTATTTTTAGTTTTTTATATAATAGGATATGTGTAAAAAAGATCACATCTTTGATTTTAATATGACTCATGAGGTTTTATTTTCCTTTTCCATTACATTTTATTATTAAATGGTTTTTAAATACTTTGGTTTTTTCCTAATTTCTACCTCCATATGGATTTAGATAAAAGAAAAAATGGGTGTTAAATATGACTATCACAAGAGAACATACATATAACCAATATGGATAGAACCTAAAGATCATGGTGCCTAAAGACTCATGGATTTTCACCTTAGAAAAGATTAAAATATTGAAAATAACATTTTTGAGACCAAAAAGAGATGAAAAATAAAGAGATCATGGAAATTAACATATAACAATTGGGTTTCCCTGATCATAAAAAATATGTAAGGGATTTGATGTAATAACAGGTAGATCTGAACTATCATCATAAGATAAGGTAAAATTTAGATGAGGACATGATAGACTATTATGTTTTAACATAGGATAATATTAATAACTCTAAGTGAGGAAAACATTACTCTTTTCCATTAACATATCTTTATAAGAAGACACCTAGCTAAGGATAAGGGAAAACTAAATCTATATACCATAAATGAATGATGATGGATATGTTAGGGATAGCCTAACATTAGTGCTCACATTTGTGTTTTACTATTAGGTTAATTAATATTTAATGAATATTAATTATCATATAGTAAGTTATTAGTTAGTTATTATAATATATTATTTAGTTGTATATTGTTATATGTTATAAAAATATTACACATATAGGTTTGAGGGAGATTCAACTGATTATTCAGTTGAGAGTTTGTAGGGATATACCATCTGAGCATAGGAAAATCATTTCCTATATATTTGTAATCATTATCATGTATTATATATAGTAGAGTGAATATAATATAGTTTTGAGTATAAAATATTTTATCTACCTATGTGTTCAGATCTTTAAATATATGCAAATCTAAACCAGTTTTATCATCTAGTATTAGAGCAAGAAAAAATGAGAGTGTCTTAAAGAATTAATGTGTTTTTATGATTGGACTATATCAAATTATTTTCTATATTTTACTAAGCATTATCAAGCTACATATGAAATGCATATGGGTAGAATTTGAATATTTGTGTGATTGAAATATTCCTCACTATTTATATTTGTCAACAACAATACTTGCTACCACATAATCAAGTTATTAGTTTGTGTTTTCTATCTAGGAAAATCACTATTATTGGAACCTATAAAATATACATAGCTATCATTTTCAATGCATAAATAGATACTAATAATGTTTTGATTCATTTGTCTTATGCATATATCATTCCATTTACCACATATCTTAGTCATATGATTGTAGATTATGGTTATAATATTGGTGCAAGCTTCTCAACATTCAATGTAAACATGAAAATTACTAGTGAATATATAAATCATCCCAAATCTTTAAAATCTTTGGGATAGAAAAATATTAATACATTTATATGAATAACTATTCTTAGCACCATGAATTAAATAAATTATCCTAGTCAGTTCACATCTTTACCATCCTACTACATCAAAGAATTGATTGGATACTATGATGACCTATAATCTACCTAATCAATGTTTTATTTCCAAAGATAAATTCATTGATATTGCTTTCTATTGATACCTTAGCCCAATGAATTATTTTTGTCCTTAGATCTAACCACTAATTGTATCAATTTTCTCTCAACATCTACAGGTGAGTTATGGATGATAAAGACTTGCTACTAAGGAGAACCTTCTCTACCAGTTTATGCACAAATATATAGCCTTACACAAATGCATATATCTTTCCTTGAAGATTATTTATGTATAGATTTATATACTAATAATTGAAACTATGTCTTGGGTCTCAAAGATTGTTTGAAGCTCCTTCTGCATGATCTTATGCTTTATAATATACTTGATGATGATTGATTCTATTCAATTTTTCAACAAAGAACATGTGAGTCATTATATCTTTATTGTAAAACTCATGCCAATTACATCCAACTCAACTCTTTCTATGGATAGACTTCCAATATCTATAAAACCATGATTTTCCATAGGTCAGTTAAAGTCAATAGACTATTAATAGTTTTTCTAAAAGTTATATATTTTAATATATGTAGTTTTTTAAAGTTTGTTATCTATTTTTGGACTCATACTTTAGGAAAGTAATTAAATATTACTTTATTTTTTATAAGGGAAGGAGAAAGACATGTCATTAGTAAATGTGTATAGTTTTACTAATTAGTTATTTTAAAAAGTTTTTTAATGTTTGAAGTTAGCAGTTTGGTTTAATTTTATAATTAGTCATTTAACTGTAATTAAAAATAAGTGTCAAAATTAGTCTTGTGTTGTCACTAGATTCAATAAATCTAAATTAGATCTTATAAAATAGGTGTGTATTTATATATTTGTGTCTATCAAAAGAATTTAAAATGTTAAGTCTTTTTATAAAGTTATCATTGTCAAAAATTCTCAAAAAAAATTATTTTTGTATAGATGCATTATCATTTGAACATGACATCCTTAGTCAAATTTAAAGTGTGCCAAACTTGCAGGGGGGACCCCATTCTATTCAAAGTTACATGTAATTGAGCTTCATCAAGATATTGACTATGTAGTATCACATACTGGAGGATAGAGGAAATGAAGGTTAGAAGTTCCAGAGCCTCTCATCACTTATCGATGATGGGGCCCAGATTGATTTGGTGACATATGTAGTATGGTGTGATTTTCATATTTTCCATTGTGTGTGTGAAATTAAGAACAAAAGTACATACCTATTCAAGTATTAAAATAAATGAGATTTCATTATTGTATTTCCCCTTGAGGTAAAAATAATGATGAGGACTAATAGAATGTTGTAGCATTATGTAGGTTGTGGGTTAACCTATAAAACCTTCTAGGTGTTTTTGGTTGTTGGTTAACCACATGTAAAACCATACTTTGTTTTTAGGTTGGTGTTAAACTAAGTTTAAAACCATCCATTATTTTTAGGTTGTTGGTAAACTAAGTGTAAAATCATCTGATGTTTGTAGGTTGGTGGTTAGCCGAGTGAAAAACCATCATGTGATTTTTTGTGAGAGTTGTAGTATAGGATGATGTTTTCCCCATGTTTACACTAAGGGGGAAATGTTAGGGATATCCTAATGTTGGTTCTAACATTTGTGTTTTTACTATTAGGTAAATTACTATTTACTAAATAGTAATTACTTTATAGTAAGTTAGTAGTTAGTTACTATAATATATTAGTCGATTGTATATTGTTATATGTTATAATAATATTAAACATATAAGTTTGAGAGAGATTAAGGTGATTGTTTAGTTGAGATTTTTTAGGGATATACAATCCCAAATATAGGAAACTCATTTCTTATATATTTTTAATCATTCACATGTATTATATATATATATATATATATATATATATATATATATATCATAGTGAATATAATATATTTTGGAGTATAAAATATTTTCTTTGTCTCTATGTGTGGCTATTTTAATATATGTAGATCTAAACTAGTTATATTAGGATATTTATGATGAGGGTCTAGTTGATTCCATAGGTCTTACTATATAACTCATAAACTAAAAATCATATAAGTTTAAGTGAGATAAATATATGAATTATATAAATTATAACAAAGATCCAAAGAGTGCATATAATGACCAAATAAAAAATAATCACAATGGAAATAATGATTGTTTGTAAAAATAAAATGACTTTATTAAAATTATGGGAGTTTACAAGGAAGGATTAATTGTATTCCCAAATATGTTACAATGAAACTCATACAATTCAAAAATAAGAGGTGTAAAAATGATAGAGTCCTAAGGATCAAGTATAGGTATTATGGATTAATGTAAAAAAACATAAAGTTGTGTAGATAAATGTTAAAATATAATAAATTTAAAGTATAAACTATAATAAATGTTATATCAACACAATATATAAATTAATTATAAGCTTAAAATTAATATGTATAATAAATCAAAATGCATAACTAAAATTAAACTCGGAATGTCATAGGTTAATAACAATAATTATTCAAGAAGTGATTGATTCCTTAAATAAATGTCCTTCATTTGTATGAAATCTATAAGTTATAAGTCCATGGATGTCTTTGAATAGGTAAGGACCAAAGTAATTTAAGGCATACATTCCCTATTTGTCATGGGTGTAATCAAATTTTAACACTAGGTATCCCATATCTAAACTAAGAACTTTAAATTTATTGTCATGTTATATAGCTATGCAATTTTTTATTGATGGTTATGTTTTAGAGAATTCATATGTCACTCATAAAGTAGATATAAAGCATGAAGGTGTTCTTCATGAAGTTATTCATCAGGAATGATATCATGAAGAGATGCATAAAGAGGGTACCTCTAATTTCACAACAGTAATATGGTTTATAAGTAATAAACTAAGGAGAATAGAGTCACCCTAGTGTTAATATGGATACTAGTATAATATATATAAATTAAATTATATGTCTTTACATTCAAGTCCAAATGAGAATCCATAATAGTATTTGAAAATATCTTACAAGGGATTTTTTTGATAGATTCTACTTTACTGTTGCACTGACATAATATAGTGTGTAAATTTTGTGCATGATATTTTTTCATAAATTTTATTTATGTATTTGTTTTTATATTCCCATCATTATTAGATATGATAGTGTGAGGAATTGAAAAATTATAGCTAATCTAGTTGAAGATAAATTTGGATATATTTACATGAATGACACTAATAAGGGTCATAACTTATATCCACTTGATAAAGTACACAATGGTGGTAATGGTGAAGACTTTGCCATCTTGTGATCGACGTAATTTTCCAATGAGATCCAATCCCCATATAAATAATGTCTATGAATATTCAAGGGTATGAATCTCAACCAAAAGAGAATGAATAATATCATCATGAATCTAGTAAATATCACACTTTTTCTCAAATGTGATGGCATATTTTTTAGAGTGGTCCAATAGTATTCCATACATAGGAAATTTTTAGGTTGTAGCATGTACACTATAATGTTAACCATAAATGACCCATTTTATTGGTTAAGGAAATAGTTTCTTCTTCTTGAGTAACATAATGGATAAGGGTATCTTACACATTATTATATTAAATTATGTTATGTATATGGATGAATTTACATGCTTGTTTTTGGAGTCTAGTTTTTTCATGTAAATTGACCTTGAGAGGATAGGTACAATTTTTGATGAATTAGGTGATGTATTTATACCATAAGATAATTCAAGTGGTGAGATATTGACGTGTAAAATAGGAAAAATATTCTTTAGGTGTTAATAATATAGATGGATATTTGATCATGTGAGTGAGGAACTATGAATCGTGTAGTGCCTAATGAGAATGAAAGAGAGAGGCTAAGGAAGCAATAGTCAACTATAACATATTTCTCTCTTGGAATTTATTCAAGGGTTAAGAATGTGAAAAATTTAGTAAGAGTATAAGTGAGATGATATGAAATATTTTTTCCACTTTTTCATTATAATGCACCACTAATTTGGTGACATATAAGTTATGAATCACCTAAATCATGTATGGGATATCTAGATCTATGATTGTTTTTATCCCTAGGATGAGAGCTTTGTATTTAGAAATGTTATTTGTAACATTGAAGATCAATTGAAAATATAGAGGAATGATTTTTCCTTAATTACTAGCCTATACACATCATGCCTCATCTCCATGAACTCACTTGGATCCATCAAGATGAAGTGTTCATGTATCCTAAAGCAGAATGATAGTAACTTTGGGTAGTTCTTATAAATTATATTTTGTATATGATTTAAGCTTAGAGAATACTATTTTGGGTTATTCAAGGGCCTGAGCATTGAGATCCATTGTGAAATTTTGGAAGTAATCTTTAAGAGAGACAACTTGATCTATACTTACATCAAGTGGACTTATTTATCAATGAAAATATCCTAAAGGTAACATTGAGATGGTAGGAGTGTGACATCAAATTGATCAAAAATCACTTGGCCTTTAAATAATATTTAAATGATGATCCTAAGGTAAAATTAAATTAAGATAACTATCCACTTTTTGATTCAATCTCTAGGTAAGGACTTAAATATGAGATGGAAGAGGGGATCAAAATGGAATATGACATAGGTGGTCTGATAAAGCATATAGTTCCATAAAATTTCAACAACAAAGAAGATTATGATATACTCTTTTTCCAATTTTGTGTAGTTGGTCTCATTATCTATAAAATAATAAATAATATAGTAAAATGTCATATTATTTAATGGGCACATCTTACCATGAAATAATTTCCCCAAATGATATGGGGGTAGATGATTTGTACAAGATGAGCATGAGATAAATAAAGGGTGGTCATATGGTAGGAGGTTGAAGTAAATATGTATTAATATTATCAAGGACTTGCTATCAAGTGTTGGTAAATTTAAGTGCAACAACTTTCTTGAGAAAGGATTTTATCAAGTATGTATGGTAAGTTAGCTCAAAAACAAATTTTCATATCACCCCAAATTTCCAAAGGTAAGTTTGGATCTCAAGAATAGACCAAGATATAGGCATCTTAAGAATAAAATTGATCTTAAAAATATATACATCAATCCCTCATAGTGAAACCAAGAGTATTAAAAGTTTCTTAGAAATAACATTGAAAACACATTTATGAGGATCAATCTTACATTTTTGATTAATAAGGTGATTAAATATAATGGTTAGGTTGTGAAGATGATTTTCAAAACTCTTAAATTTGGCAATAAGGTTATCCTCATAGTTCTTGTCTATATTTTGGATGAGATAATAGAATATGTAGGTCATTATGCATTTATAAGTTACTCCAATGTTTTTAAGGCTAAAAGGCATCTTAAAATAGTAATATGCTACACATTATATAGTAATGGTAGATTTATGTTGGTCCTCAAGAGGAATATGAATATGGTTTTATACCAAGAAACTATCCATGAGGGAAATCATCTCATATCTAGCTATATAATTAACAATAATGCCAATTTAAGGTAAAGTAAAGTTGTCATTAGGACATAATAATTTAAGATTATGAAATTAAACACATATATGAATAACCATAGTGAATTTATTGAGAATGAGTAATATTTTGGATACCAATTATAACTAATCTATAGATTGAATGAACTTAGAATCTTTGATCTTGATGAATTCTTTGCATCATAAAGTGCAAACCTCAAGAGGGAAATTTTATTGCTTCTAGCATAAGGGTTTTAAATATGGATATGTCATTATGTTATGGACAACCATTATAGGTTAAATTATTGGCATGTCTTCATATAATCAAGAAATGATTGTAATATTTTATAAAAGTAAACTATAATTGTCTTTCTCTATGGGGAGAAATTTCTTGGAAAAATAGGAATAAACTTATGATTTTTAGTTGTACCAAAGTTAAATACTTAAATTTATTAGATAAGTAGTGTGTTTCCATTTTGAAAATGATATGGAGCATAAGTAAAATTGGAAATAAGGTCAGGCTTAGGGTTAGCACTAGTGAATAAATTACTAAAGCAAGAATCATTTTATCAAAATGGCCAAAATTATGTGATGTTAACGAGGAAGTTGAGGCTATATAGCATGAAGTAACTCTAATATAATTCCTCCCTAGTAAGCATAGGTTATTGGTCATAATATTCAAGTTATACTTCAAGATAGATAATTTTAATAACTTTGATATTGAATTTAGAGCAAATTTTTCCTAAAATAGTGGATTTGACATCTAAGGTAATTTATAGATATAGAGTAGAAGCTATTTTTTATTGTATGGTATAAGCCTATCTAATATAGTTTGGTATAATAGGATAAGACTAAACTATATTATCATGGTAGGTACATTTATATGTAGTATTTATATTAATTGTAATAACATAGATGATATAGTTAGAATAAGTTGGGGTTATTGATAAGATTGTATCAACACTATGTAATGAGTGGATAGAGTATTTTTGAGCTAAATATTTAAATGTATTATTTGGATAGTTATAATTTTAAATTTAAGAAATAGGTTGAACTATATTAAGTTGGCTGATACAGTTAAAATTATTGGAAAATTATTGAAAAATATGGAGTTATACCATACCATTAGGTTTGTTTGAATTAAAAAAATATAATGTTATATACACTCAAATTTGTTCATAAATACTTGATAATTTCATTTTTATCACTTTTACCTTAATTGACTTGAGCACCTAAAATAGTATTTTTCACCAGCTCATTCTATGATAAATAATGGTATTGGCCCTTCCCTTCTAAGTTATTATCTTAAACCTATAAAAATATTATAATTTTCTAAAAATAATTATATAAGAATCTATATGGACATTTCAAATTCAACTTACCCTTATGTTAATAATCAACTCAAATTTTTTAGGATTAGTAGTTGATCTTATCCTTATGGGTTGATCTTACACCCTTCTAAAAAATAATTGTTTTTCAAAATTTAAACCCTCCCTTACACATTAGTACATATTTTAAGGATATGTAGCATGAGGTTTCACCATTTTTGATTGATATAAATTCATATCTAGCCCAACTATTCTACCACTTGATAATCATTTGGAAATTTCACTGTTGAGGCACATTTATACTATTGGACACTTAGTAAACTTCCTTATTATATATAAATTCAATACTATTCATTTGGAGAAGACTTCAAACATGTCATGAGCCTATTTTATGAGAGCCAAGGAAAATATTACCATGAATTCAAGCCATTACAAGATGCATACATTTGGTAAAAGGAGTACTATTGCATTATTATAAAAATCACTCTAGGTGTGATACATACATTGGCTTGAATTCCCACCTTCAAGTATTTGATACTTAAAAAACATTCAATAATATTGGTGTGGACATAAATTTTTTTAACAATATTAATCAAAATACAAATTTTTACATAACTATACTTATTTTGATTATTGTTGTTAAATGAATGGATCATTGACATGGTTGGTGTAGGCCTTTTTCCCACTGGGTTTGGCCTACATCATTATGTTAGATTATTTATGGATATAGAGGTCATTTGGGTTACTTGGGAAGATTAGTCCCACATTCACTAGAATGTGTGGTATATTTCCCTCGCTAATATATATATATATATATATATATATATATATATATATATATATATATATATATATATATATATATATATGCACTTCTCTCCCTTCATATTTCTATGGAAATGTAATGCAATTCTAAGGTAGTATATTGTGGATTGTTTGAGATACTTAGTTGTGAGTTTTGATAATTTTGAGAGCTATGAGAGTTGTGAACTTCACCCCTTCATATAAGCAATTCATCTCTATTATTAATTTTGTACGATAGATACAAAGTATTGCATTATTTTCTTTCATTTATTTGCAATATTCTATGCATGATTTAGTTTACTAGCTATTTATTTTGATGTGTACTTGATCAACTCATGATATCAATCTATCATGTGCATTTGTTGATCCAGTCAACATGGCTATAACTAGTTTAGTGTTGTGTCTCAAGTCTTATTATTTTATCTCTTGTCATATTATTAAGTTATTTTTATGTCACTATTATATATTATCACATTTTATCTATGGGATCCCCAATTGATTTCTATGTTAATATGTTTATTTAATATTTTTTGACAAGTTAAAACAACATGGATAATGACACATATTAGACCTATATTGTAGCACAAAATTGTATCAATGTAACTTATGGAATTTTTTAGTCTCTATGTTGGTAATTGCCATTTTTATCATCATTAATTCTTTTAATTTAGTTTATTATTGTAAAAAAGAGCCCATAGATTTAAATACAAAATTCTGTAAATATGTGTCTTCTATTGGTAAAACTCACTTACTTTCATTCATCAAAATCTATATAAATTTTTATATGCTAAATAATTGGTTTGTTTGTAGGTACCAAGGCTTAATACATCATTTTAATGCTTGTGTGAATGGTATTCATAGGTGCAATATCATATATTATTGTATAAATGATTGTACACACACATATATGAGGGATAAATACATTGGCTTGAGGTCTATATGGGCTATGTAGGTATTACTTAGCTAAATAGGGGTTTCTAAGTCAAAATAAGTTATTTCATTAACCCTAGTCCCCCATTTTGAATTTAATGCCCATTTGGTTCTTGTATATGAAATAGAATTTATTTTAAAATTAATCCATATATAAAATTTAGACATGTGGAGATAAGATGCATAAATACACAAGATAACATACCCAAATTTTTAAATCCAGTGCATAGTCTAATAGGACAAAATCATAGTATTTATAACATAATGCACTATGCACTTATACCCTTATGTGGAATTGTCCATGAATATATTTATTCTCTATGTTTTGGTAATACCACATTCATAGATATTATTATTCAATAATTTATCTAAGAACAACTTTTATATTCAATGAAATAGCAAATAATAAGCTAAGTATATATTTCAATTTTTACAATTCATCATTTTAACTTACTTGAAGTTTTGTACTTTAGTACATTTTATTGCACATTGTTGTATACATGTTTATATTATATTATCTCTTTTCAAATTAGTTAATTATTATTAAAAATGGTATAAACATTTTGTTGAACCCCCATATTGTCAAACATTGTTAGACCCTAACACTTGACTAGGGGTTTTTATGTAATATTTGAGTCATTTAGATGTATTTATAAAACCATTGAAGGTTTTATTTTTTATACACAATAAAAAAAGACCTATTTTTTTAATTAAAAACATGTTTCTTAAATTATTCAAATATTGTAATTTACTATTTTTAGTAAATTCTTTCATAAGTGAAAATAGACATTTATTTTGTAATTAATTTTTGGGTTATTTAAATTCACTAATTTTATATAAAATCATATCTTATATTTATAAATTACCACTAGAAACATAACAAGATTTTGTAGATGGTTATTTTTCAAATTTTAAGGATGGAGCTTAGCAGGAGGAGTGGGGGAAGGAATTCAAATTTTAGAGTTAGAATGGAAGAAAAGGAGGGTGAAGGGGATGATCCAAACCTAGATCTAGCTAGATTTTTGAGATAAGAAAGTCCTATTGGGTGGGAAATAACTAGAGAGAAAGTATAATGCACCCTAAGTATTGATACTAAATATTTTTTGTAGTGTTTGGTGGATAAAAATAGAGTGAAGTATTTGTAGAATCTAAGTGGTAGATCTATGGGTTTCAAAATATACTTGGTCAGATTATGGGCTGGTAAAATCCTTACAACAAAATGGTGGCCTTCTTCTAGATGTTCTAGATGGGTTTTAGTGGAAAAGCCCATGTTGAAAGATGTGATAACTCTAATTGGTATATCCATAGATTTTGGGTCATGTTTAGTGATACTACAGACTAGTATATTCTCTAAAACAAAATGGTGGTATTGTTTTGGTGGTTTTAGATGGGATTTGGTAGAAAAAATAGAGTGGAATTTTTGTTGTCCCAAATTGGTATATCATTAGGGTTTAGAATGTTGAGACAACATGCTGGTATAACTATAACATTTTCCAAGATAAGTTATCAAGGATGTCCCCTCAGATACCAATCTAGAAGAATGTTAGCTGCACCCCAAAGAACCTATTTCACCATGTGGGAAGACTTTTCCATGTGTAAGGATGGATATTATTGTATACCCTTTATTCTCTTGAATTTTATTATTTTTATCACAAGGGAGTTTGATTCACATAGTTGTATGACTATTAACTTATCTCCTTCTACTATTAGGAAAGGAAGAAAGCTTAGAGGTATTTTTTTTAATGACTATTTTCCAAAAAAAAAAATTGGGTAGGAAAACCTTAAGCTAACCATGTGCTTTCCTTATGAAAAAACTTGTATTTTTGGGTGGGTTATGGCATAGAAACAAATACACAAGTTTTAATGCTTCCAAATGATAGTTTTGAAGGGTTTTTATTATGTTGGGTAAGACAAATCAGCTTCATGATTCTAAAGGCTAGTTATTATTGTCTACCCTTTATGCTCTTATTTTACACTAGTATTATCTTATAGGATCTTGTTTCACATAGTCTTATGGATATTAAGTTATCTCCCTCTCTCATTAGAAAATGGATGAAGTTTGGTTGTATTATTTTTTATTATTTCATTATGGTGTGTGTTGTTGGTAACAACCCAAGGAAGGTTTTGATTATGGATGATATAGGAAACCAAATTAAAGTGATACATTTCTATTTGTATAATAGAGGAATACACATCAACTCACTTACATGGATGTTTAAGGAATACAAATTAAACTAGTGGCAAACCAATATTGGGATATAATGATATTTGATAATCCCTTGAAGATTTTAGACTGGATTGGGATGGAATTATCTCTTTTAGGTGTATGGGTATATCCATACTTCAATTCATCTAGTTATCTCATTGTCATTATTCAAGGACTACTTGGTTGAGTCAGTGTGCATGTCCACTATTTATGCCACAAATGTGTAGAGGTTTTGTAGAAGATTCATAGAGATAAAAAATAGAATACCTCTTGTACAACTTGCCAATTTCTAGTTTTTAGGGTGTGTCTCAAAACCTTAGGGTACTACTTTTTAGCCAGTTATCCTATTATGAAAATGTTATCCCAACCACCATCATAGGAAGAGAATTGATGGTAGATATGTTATTAAAGGTTTCTTTAACAAAGTGGAGATAAAGGTGATTTGTTATAGGCTAAAGATTCCTAACTTGCATCAAGTTATTATTAGATTGTTGAAGAATGATCTAGATGTTTCTTTATACTGATTTATTTATTATTTGGATTAGTTGTGTGAAATCCCACTTTTTGTGATTCAAATAGATAGAGGTTATGCAGATGTCTCAAGGAGATCAAAAATTATTGTAATACTTCCTATTCATGGATGGTTTCTATTCTATATCATAAGCTTTAAAGAAGTTCTCCTAAAGTGTGACAACTATTGTCTACATTATTTATTGGATAAGGAGTTGTCTTCCTTGATTTTATAAGGTTATTGGATAAGGAGTTGTCTTTCCTTAAAACCCTCTTAGTGATATTGTTGTGGGATTCACCAAACCCTCTTATTTTTTTGATCTATTATGGTTATGGGAGCCATCAAACCTTATTTTGATATGGTTATGGGAGACATCAAACCCTCTTTTTTTGATCTAGTATGGTTTTGGGATTATTTAAATCCTTTTGGTTATGGGTACATTATTTAAAACCCTCTCTTTTTTATGGGACCAGTTATCAAAACCCTCACTTATCTAGTTCATAACTCCTACTTCAACAACGTTCACCCTTATCAAATAAAAAAGGTATTATATTTATAAAATAGTTTTCCATTTTTTTGTAGATACATAATTTCCATTATGCATATTATAGTCTTTCTTCATGATTAGCATGTAATAATTACAATTTTATTGACTCATAACTAGTTTAAAATAGTTTAATTTGAAAAATTATCAGAGGTTTTTTATATTCATGTGAACTTAATTAAAAACATCTTTTTGATTGGAAAAATATTCTATATATTTCTCAAAAATTACAATTTACTATTTTTATGAATTGTTATATTAAGTAAAAAATAGAAAATCTAATTTCAAATTATTTTTTGGTTCTTTGAATTCTATTATTTTTTGTAGTAACTTCTCTTAGTTCTCAAAAATATTGCATAGACCTCTTACAATTCTAGTTCTTTATTATGTAATAATATATTCCTTATTGTTTGTTGATTTTTATGTGGTCTAGGATTTCAATAAAAAAATAATATCATAAAATAATAAATTTTCAATTCCAACACAAAAATCTCTCTTTATTTTTATTTATCTTTCATTTTTTTTGCTATAGAAACCATGTTCCAGTAGTTTTAATACTACTTGTCTACTGTCATGAAAGGATACATAATGTTGTATTTTAGACATCATGGCATGAGGAGTTTTAATCTAATAATCATAGCCATAGTATAGATATAAAAACATAATTTAGTTTCCCCATACCTCATAGTATATTTGAAAGGCCTATGGAACCCTTATTTACACTAATAAGATGATTTTTTATTCATCTAATTTTTTGATGAACTTAAGAGGAGCATATCATCTAGGGAAGTTACTCTCAACCTACCCTAAAAATGGGGTTAGTGTAATATAATAATGGTTTTAACTCTATATTTAGTGTTATGAAACATTGGGTTGACACTAATAAATGAGTGTGAAAGTATATCTAAGAGTCTACAAATCATTCAAGACCCTTTCCTATATTTCCTATCATACATTGATTTTTTATTGCATCATGTGCTTAATCACTAATTACTTGAATATTATAGATTAATGGTCAACTTTAAGATTGTATTTCTTCTATTCAAATTCATTACAATTACCATGGATAGTCAAAATAGATATGTTTATAGAATTCCTCCTCTTGATGAATTATTTTCCACTCATGTTGTCCCACTTTATTATGATCAAGTTGAATAGACAAATAAAAATAAGAAAAAATTATGGAAGATGATTATATGGATGATTTTAATATTTATATCATGGATACAAATAAACCATTTTAATATGAAACATCTAGCTATGTCTATATCGAAGAGGAACAAGATGCACCTTTTTCTTCATCTTTATATTCCTCTTTAGATCATCCTCTAGAACCCTTTTTAGGTTCTTCTTTGAAATTAAAGTTTATAATGCTTATGGATTCCCATTTGGTATTTTTATAGCTTCTACTTTGGATTTACCTTCACTTACATCACTATGTTCCTCTTTGGATTATCTTCTAAATTACTCTCTAGATTTCCCTTTGCTTACACCTATAAATTACTCTTTGGATTATCCTTTAGATTAATATTTAGACACCTCTATATTTTTCTTTAGAGAATTCTTAGGACAATATTTTCTATTTAGATTTTGATTTTGATTTTCTCACACCTACACATTCCTCTTTGGATTCTCATTTATATTCCTATTTATATACACCTCTAAATTACTCTTTGGTGCTTCCTTTATACACTCTTTTGGATCTCTCTTTTATTTATTATTTGCTCACACATATAGATTCCTCTTTAGATTATCTTTTAGATTACTATTTATATACACCTATATAATTATCTTTTATGAATCCTTTATACACTATTTTTCATATATCTATATGATTAATATTTGATCACACTTATAGATTTCACTTCAGATTTTATTTTAGTGTCCTCTTTAGATACACATATAGATTCATTTTTGGTGCATCCTATAGAAACTAATTTAGATATATATTTTGAATCATCTTTTATCACAGATATATTTTACTCTATAGATTCCCATTTAGTATCCACTATGGATGTGCACTCTTTTATCACACATATATTTTACTCTATATATTTTACTCTATGGATGTGCACTTGGATTCCACTCACACTCTTTCCTCATTCCCTTCATTAGAAGCTACTTTATAACATAAATATCAACCTATTTCTTATTATATACCATTTCTTAGGTTGTAACCTACTTATAAATATGGTGTTATTAATGAAAAAACCATCTCTCTTATTTCCATGAGGCTCAATACAACCATATTAGTGATAATACCATATATCCTTTATATCCCATAAATAATGAATCTACATGTCATCGTTCTCATATAACTCTCGTCACCTATAATATAAAGCAAGATAATTTTTACTTCCTCTCTTTGTATTAATGATCAAATCACAACTATATTTACTATAATGAGGATTGGTATGATGAATATTATGTATATAATGATGAAAAGTATGTTCCTCCTAATCTTAATCTAGATACTTCTCCACTATCATTTTCTCAGTGATAATAAAATACATGCATATTATAAAGATATTTCTCCTTATCCCTTACAAATAATAAAATGTCTAAAAAAGAGGATTATAGTACTCATAAGGCCACATCACCTATTTTAGATACACATGGTATACCTTTACACATTAATGCTATATTAAAGGTAGATAAATGTCCAAAACTAACCATCTCTAAGGAATAATTTGATCCTAAGCATACTTATCCTATTATCAATAGTGAAAAAATGACTAAGATTAAAAACATAATTTAACCCTTAAGTGAGCCTATTATAAATATTAACATACCTTCCCAAGAGGTCATTTCCATAATGCATGTTGTAGGTGATTTTAAAGAGAAAAAAGACCATTTATCCTTATAGAGTAAAGTGTATCACACTTGGGTTGACTCTAATGCTATCCTTGGTAATCCTATTATGTGTAATATCCTATATTCATATTTACCTAATAACCTCAAATTCCACACATTTTCCATATTTTATGGAAATTATGACCCTTATTTACACCTTAAAGCTTTTCATGAAATAATTAATGGTTATAATGGTAGTAAAATGTTGTTACAATTACTTCGTAGGAGTCTATAAGGTTGTGCACTCACTTTTTTCCATTCTCTTCCTAATGGATCCTTTTAAACTTATCTTAAACTTGAAGAAGCTTTTTTAATCCAATATATTTGAAATAAGGGACCTAGGGTTACTCTTGATAAATTACTCACATTACATCAAGGAAATTTTGAGAAAGTTTGTGATTATATCTAAATATTTTAAACTTGTATGTATCATTTAATTCACCATCCCATATATTTATAGGTGAAATATATCTTCACCCAAGGTCTCATTTATCCTTTAATATAAAAAATACTTTATGATACATGTAAATAATTTTTAGCTCTTTGTTATGAGGCCTTAACATTAGAAGAAGAGTTAGGTATTATTAATGTTTCAAATCATATGCAAGAAGACATTGAGTTACTTGAATATGTTAAACCTAATGAATTAAAATAACCTCAATTTAATGCACATATCTATAATAAGTCTCAAAAATTAATTCACACTCACAATAAACACACTAATAAAATACCACACCTCAATACTTCGGTATATAATTTTGAATATAAATCTAAGCAATTCAAATTTTCACATAAAGGAAAAAATACAATTTAATACACATATCTCTAATAAGTCTCAACAATCAAATCACACTCACAATAAACACATTAATATAATACCACACCTTAATACTTCAGTATATAATTTTGAATATAAATCTAAGTAATTAAAATTTTCACATAAATTGAAAAATATTTTCCTAAAGTAAAAATTCTTAATCCAGATATAGCCTTAATTAAAACACATATTAACATATCTTATTCAAATGAAAATCCACAAGATATGTTACCTAAATTCTAAAATAAAATTTCTAATTACTTTACATGTTAATTATTATCATCCCCAACATTGTTTGTATAAAATCAAAGTTCAAACATTTTTTAATTAACATGGCATGAATAGACACCATGATAACAATTTTTATGCTCTTAAATAAAATGTAAATTAACTCTACACTAAAATACTTATTTCATTTTAAAAATTTCATAATGTAATATAAAACTCATTCAAAATTCCAAGCATTCAAATATGTTCCTTTCAATTTTCAATTACTATTAAAGATAAAAAATGATTATACTAATATAAACAAATATCTCCATGCAAGAATATTCTAATTCTATAAATACTAAAGTGCATACCCAAGTATAGGTTCCCAAACCAACACAATTACTAGTTGAATGTCATAAATTACATATGCATGATGACTTAGATAATGTAATTGTAAATATTAAAATACTAAATATATATGATGAATTTATATATGCATCTAGTTGGTAATTTACTCAAGGATACAAAATTTAAAAGATTAAAAAAACACTAAATAAATAAAATAAATTTTAGAATTTATATAACTCATAAAAAATTTCCATACATATAAAAAGTGATCATATAAAAAACTAGTCTACAATCAACCCTTGGTTGCTAACAACTAAATATTAATCAACATTTACATCAACATCATCCACCAAGGATACACGAGAGGTAGATTCACCAATTGGGTCATGTGACCTTGATCAAGATATATCAGGCATCATAGGTCACCAATATCACCCTAAGTGTCATATACTCATCCTATAATTAAACATACTCTAAAAATATGTTCCTACTCATATCTAAATCTACCACCAATATAGGAATCTACTACCAATATAACTCATCTTCTAATTGATATCTCTCAATCACTAATACATATCATTCCACCTAGAGATCCTCTGCTCTCCCCACTACATGAACACATTTTTGTGACCACCACATCCCTTTTCATAGAAGAAAAGTAGACCTATGCAATATATGAATTATGAAAATTCTTGGCCCTATCAAGCTCAATTTGATTGTCATCCACTTTGGAATCTTAGATACATGTTTTATTCTGAGTCATTATAAATATTTCTTATAAATGATGATTTCATGTTCATTTATATTTTAAAATATTTCAAAACTACTTCTACCAAAAGGATTAGTCCCATTATGTTTATAAATTTTTTTTCATACTTGGATTTTTTGGATATTAACTATTATTATTAGTTTGGATTTCACCCTTGAGGCAAAGGAGTTTTAGACCTATCTCATCTAGATTATATAATGGAATAACCTATAGTTGTGGGTAGCCTAGTGGGTGAGGTGAGTCTCTAGTTTTGGAGCTAGCTCCCCTAATGCATAATCTAAGCTTAACTACTACTTAAACCTACTTACTTTTCTATTAAAAAGGGGTAAAAGAAAGATATGAAATCATATCCTATACTACAGGAGGTGACTCACCACTATGTTATATCTCCTCTAATTGATCCTTAAAAAACACTTATGGACCAAAACCAAGACTAATTACTAAGACACTCTCTCCAAATGAATCTTAAACTAAGTTTCACATGAAGGTTATGCTAAATTACTATAACTTGAGGAAGATGAATGAGAGGTCTAATTTAAGACACTATCAATCCTTTTTCACTACAATCATAATCATTAGCATTTTCACACACCATGTAACCTATATAAGACTAGTTCACTAGCATCTAGGTGAAGATCAATAACCTACAAAGGGAGAAAAGATCAACCACTTATGCAAATCAAAAAAGTATTAACTCAATAGAAGACTAGTTTAGAGAAATCTAAACCAATCCTTATATTATCTAAAGGTTATAAGATGAAAATGGGAAAAACCTTCCCCTACCCAGTAGAGGGATGTTTATGTTGTCATTGATGTCAAAGTTTATTATGAATATTCATGGTCATGTAAGCTTTGAGGTATGTGTATGATGAGCTATTATGCCAACATATTGAGTGTTATTTTTATGATAGAGAGAGAGTGTAATAATGGTGAATGAGGTTGATGTTAAGTAGTTTTTTTGAAGGCAATCTAATATCTCTCTGCTGAGAAAAAAAATTAAAGGCTTGAGAAGTCATCAATAGTTTTGAAAACTCAGCATAGAGCATAATGAGATATGAAGTTACTTATTTGAGATTTAAATATATATGTATGCAGATTTGAAGATGATCTAAGTGTGCTATGAAGATCCTTAGTCAAGATCTAAAGATCTATGTAAGAATATTTGAAGATGATCTAAGTGAGCTATGCAAATGTTTTATTAAAAATTAAAAGAAGAGTATTTGTATAAGGTTTATTGATCATTCATAAGAGGAATTGAATCACTTAGAAGAGTTTCAAGGTGAAGCCTATAGGGGTAAGTACTTCAGTCAAAACTTTGACAAAACTAGTTCTAGACCCTTCTTAGCCTAATTAGGATTCAAAAACTATTGGAAAGACATATGAAGAATGTTTGACACTATTTAATCATGATAGAATATTTTATGGTATGTGCATTAGGTGATTAGATCTTGGATAGTATTTTTCAAGTGTTTGTTGGCACATACATCATCTGCATGAGGAATTAATATATTCATGGAATATGGGGAAGAGTCCTATCTAAAATTTCAAGCATTGGTTTTTGGAGTAAGAGGCTAAGATTTATGAATGATAGTTAAGACTATAAGATGGTTTAAACCCTCAAATAACTATAATAGTGCCCCAATATGAAATTAGTTGATAAAAAATTTCCCAAATGATTTGGTATGGAGATAAAAGTGATTGGATGTTTCATTAAGCTCTGTCAGTCATTTATAGGTTTGATTGGCTTGTTAGGGGAGTGAATAGACCCTACAAGAAAAGCCTTGTTTCTTATATATTTGTTGTAGTAGGTACAATTGACTAAGTCAAATTTGATAAATGGATTAATGTTGATGATTGATACTTGTATTATATGACAATGGTGGTTTTTATTATGATTTATACCTTAGGTGTGCTAAACAGATTATGCAAGTTGACTTATCTCTAAAATACCTAATGGTGTAGACAATGATAATACTAAACAAAAGCGAGAAATATATTAGGGATGTGTTAAGGAATAGTTATGAATCCAAGTGTATGAAATTTTTATATGACCTATAATAAATGTTCATACTAGATAAAAATTTAGGAGGTCAGT
Source organism: Torreya grandis (assembly GCA_037957365.1). Classification (NCBI taxonomy): domain Eukaryota; kingdom Viridiplantae; phylum Streptophyta; class Pinopsida; order Cupressales; family Taxaceae; genus Torreya; species Torreya grandis. The sequence continues at coordinate 823,996 of JARHVA010004230.1, read as the reverse complement.
GGATATGATGAAAATGTTTCTCAAAAGTTGACTTGTCTAGTGTAGATAAGATAGTGAAGGTGTAAGGTTATGAGATTGGTTTGCAAGACCAATATTGTCACTTTACCATGGTATATTTATATATAAGAGTTACATAATTATATAATAAGATAATAAGAATCATTTTAAGTCTTTGAAAGTGTCTACATAGGTGTTGAAAGTCATTATCACCATGACTATGTTTAAAGCCAAACTGCTAGATTTGGGTAAACAAGTTACAGTGATGAGTTGGAAGTTATTTTCCCTAAGTTTATTAACCTAATGAATATTATGTTTTTTTTGGGAAATTATTTATCTATACTTTTTTTTTTAAATCTTTGAAATCAATGTAAGAGGTTGGAACAGTGAAGCCAAAATGGCTTGTCTGACTGAGTGAAGTCTATGAGAGATAATGTCACTAGATTTGTCTATAAGACCAATATTTTCCATTATATATTATGATATTTTAGTTTTAGTTTATTATAATGATGTTATAATATAATTTTAATGCATTCTAACCCCTTGAGTATGTTAAATTAGGTATCATAAGTTCATGTTTCCTTCACTATGTTTTGCATCTAGTTGGTAGTTATAAGTGAGCATCTTGTGGAGAAGAGTTTAAACCTATATAAATTGAATTAAAGAATATAATGAAGTTTTTTTATGACCTTGAGGTCATTATTTTTATGAATATGTAATTTTTTCCATGGGTTTTCATCAAAATTATGTTTATGCTTCAATTGTTCAAAATAGATTTTCTATGTATGCATAGGCTTATTATGAACAATGTTTTGAGAGAAGGTTCAAGTGATGGTTGAACCTATAAGGTGTTGTAAAAATAATTTAAAGTTGGATAGGGTATATTTGATTTGAATATTAATTTTACATTATGTTCTTGAATTTTGAAAGTGTTTCAATAAAATTAAAGGGTAACATGTTGCTAAGAAGGCATATTAGGTCTCCATAAGACCTAAAAGAGGAGTAAGGGCTAATTGAGATATTAAAAAAAAATGTGTGATAAAATTATGATGTAAGTGTTTTATTATGGTATGATAAGCCATATACATGTCCAAATAATTTTAAGTATGTATTTGACTAAGAAGGATATGATCAAGTGACTTTTATATATACTAGGCAATTTTAGGCCTATTTGTGTCAGTGGAGAACAAGTGAATAAAACAAAAATTTGATAATGATAATAATGTATTTTAGAACATAAAATTGGTGTCATTAGTATCATATAATAGTTATACATATGAGGATTAAGGTCATATGACATAATCAAGTCAAGAAGAGGGCTAGTTGAGTGAAAAAGGCTAGAGGCTAGTTTGAGAGGGATATAAGAGTGTAAAGAGTAGAGGAATAATATCATCATATATTATATAAAAAAATTCTTTCTAAAAATTATCAAGTGTTTTAGGTGGCTGATTTGGTTTTGAATTATCTAGGTGGTTGGTAGCTCATTATAAGTTGGTGCTTGTTAAAGCCTAGTTGAGTTGGTGCTTAGATAGTTGGGGTTGGTTATCCATGTGAATTAGGTGCTTAAATAAATATGGTTTTTTTATTATAGGAATATATTATATTTTCGTCATCAATGTTTGTTATTCTTATTGAGGGTTTTCCGCATATATACTATGTTCATGTGTTTCAGACTCTTATGGATTGGTGCTTATGCTTATTAAGATATGCATGCTTATTTAAATGATCTATGATTTCATAATAAATATTTATAAAGAATTTTTTTAAAGGCTAATTCACCCCCCCTCCCAATAATTTAGCTTCCAATATTTTATAGTGGCTTTTTGAAGACTAATTTATATAAAATCATAGATAAAGAGAGGGAGAGTATGGTGTAAAGAGGTCTTAATTACCATTACTAATCTAAAATAGTAAAAAAATTCATGAAATTAAGGAAAATAGCCTCATAACCCTCCCCATGCATTTAATCAATGGAATATTTGCCTTCATACAAGGTGGCCAAGTGGTTTAATGAGGAGTTATAAGGTCATCTCTCAAAGGGTAGTTATAAGGACATTCCTTTGACATATTGACTTTCATGATACATTCATAATTCAACATGATCAATTACCTATTTAATACATATAATGCCACTCTTCATGCCATTTATGAGTCCATTATAATCCACTAGGCCTTACTCAATTCAATTTTAAGGGAAACCTCTCGAAACTACCTTTTCTAGGTCTATAACAATCACTCCTAAGCCTAATCCATACAAACTATACCTCACACATGTGGACCAATAGATTTTTTAGGTGTATACGAGACAGAAAAATATCATCCTAATATTTATTCAACCAAATAATTCCAATTTAAGTCAATTAGATCATCATCTCTTATACTGAGTCATTATGGAGGCTTTAGGTAGGTTCAAACATGCATAGTCTCTTAATGATTGTTCATATCCCTAAGGGCCTAGACTGAATAAATAAAACTAATAAATTAAATTAAAAAACCTAAATCAACATCCCATAGTAGATAATAACTCCATTCACCTTATCCTTGATGTTCACACATGAAGATGACACCTCTTAAACTATAAAACATGTAATTATGGGGTTGAGAGAGGAATATTAAGTGTGTAGGGTGTGAGAATACATGATTATGGATTAAAATACATATGTGACACTTTTAAACCTCTTATAACAAATTATTATGGTTTACCTTATTTTATAACTCCCCAAAGTCTCTACATATGTCCCATACACAAGCTTAGGGTTTATAAGTCAATAGACTAGTTTAATGTCAGGTTCTTAGGATTTTCTCTTGATTCCATGATTTTAAATTCATGGAAAAACATTAAAACATCATCAATCAATTCCATATATCCTTAAATCCTCCAAATACTAATAATAATTTATTTTTTCTTCTAATTGCATGCTTAGGCTTTTGACTACCTATTTAGGCCTACTAGGCCTAATTATCCTACCAAGACTCTTTATTTTATTTAAGAATACCAAACCATATCAATTAATAGTTTGAACAATTGGTATATAATTAAAAATACCTATTTATCACTCCTTCAACTTTAATCCATTCATATCTCAATATTATCTTATTCTTCTTCATGATCCTGCTTGTAAGATACCTAATAAATTTATATGGACTGTGAGTGTAGACATCCTACTATTGTTTACAAATTGAGATTTTTTCGAGTGATGTAACATATTAATTAATTTAATATTAATTATATATAATTTTTTAATCTTTTTTCTAACTCATCCACCACTCAGTACCTTGCTTTCTCATGTTGGCTTGTACGTGGTAATTCAGTTCTTGACTATGTGTAATAGGTGGGTCTCATTCTTGATGACTTTATCATAGCTCCTCAGTGTTTCTCATTATTTATATGAATTTATCAAACTCAATTCACTTTATAAACCCTCAATTAACCTTGAAATGGATCCTTTTTATCATAGTATTATCCTTTATCCCTTTGCAAGTCTTTACTCTTCACCTACATGCTAGTGGATTAGTCTTATGCAGGTTACATGGTATGTGATGTTGCCAATGATTGTGCTTGTAGTTAAAACTGATTTATACTGTCTTGAATATATCTCTCATTCATATTATTGAAGCCTTATTCATTTATCATAACCTCTATGTGAAACACTAATGTGTATGAGTCCTTTGGATAGAGTGTCTTAATAATTAATCTTGGTTTTGGTCCATAAGTGTTGTTGAAAGATCAAGTAGAGGAGATATAAAATAATTTTTCATCACCTATTATAGTATATTACTTGATTAAATTTATTTATTATACCCCTTTTCATTATCAAATCAAGTAGGTTTAATTAGTATTTAAGCTTAGATGATGCATTAGGGGAGCTAGCCCCAAATCTAGAGACTCGTCTCACCCATTAGGCTTCCCACACCTAGAGGTGATTACATTTTATTATATATATGAGGAAGGTTTGAAACTCATTTAACTAAAGGGTGAAATAAAAAATTATAAAAATTTATGGCATGCCCAATGTGACCAAAATTGAAGGAGGCTAGATCAGTTACTCTCAACATTCAGTCACCTCAAGGAGTTGTAGACATTCTAGTGGAATATTAGCACTTAAGTATCATTGAAAAGGTCATGACAAGGTCTTAATAAAAGGGTAAGAATTGTTTATGCAAATATTTTACCTTGTTATTTATTTACCTCATGATGTTTAATGGATGAATATGAAGATAATTTATATTCTCCACTTCCTTATCAATAATATCATTACCCATACCATCCCTATGATGAGCTATGTCCATACTAAAATGATTATTCTTATTATAATCATAGATTTAGTTATCCACATGATCGACCTTACTATCATCCTCTTTGGTAGCCTTGATATCAAGAGTAATATCCCTCCTTCCCTCCCCAACCACCCTTCCAAACTACACATAATTCCTCTATTGAGTGGAATGAGATAATAAAAAATGAGTCAAATCATTGGTAGTGGGTTATTAGCCTTGAAGGAGAATCAATCTTAATGAAATCAATCCTATGATCCTCCTAATATCCCATGTCAACCATCTTGGGCCACTCCCCCCATGTCAAGTCCAAACCAATAAGGGAGTAAAGTTTTAGAGGTTAAACCAATAAAATTCCCAAGCTTTCAAATATCCTCACCTATTCCTCAAACTCAAGTTGTACATGGATGTATAGGTATGTAAAAAGAGAAAGAGGTTATTAATAACAAGCCTAAGAAGTTCCTAGTTTTTCAAAGTACTCCACCCACCCCTCAAGTTGAAATCCCACCTAAATATGGAACTATATAATAATTTGGTATGTTGGTTACCAAGTGGAAAGGATGAAATAAGCACACCTTAGATGATCCCATTTATTCCAAGATGCTAAGTTGTAAGAGTGCCTCTTCACCCCCTAAACTCACCCAAGAGTAACTTATAATGCTTTATGTTCCTAATCCGCTAGTTGGACATTCATTCCCTCCCACCATCTCCCTATTTGAAGGAAGACCAGTGGTTTGGAGAGAAAATGAGGAGGATCTGAATGGAGAGAAGGATTTATTATGAAAAGGTGATGAAAGCATAGATACATGTAATCCTTATTAGAACAAGTACTCTAGTTGCAAAATTACTAGTCTTTTTGCCATTTAGGTACAGCAACCATAGTTGTAGGAAGAGAAAATTGGTGAAGTGGAAGTCCATATAAATCAAGGTCCATTAGCAGTTAAAAGTGTGCTCCAAGAAGTTTAAAATGAAGATGTTTAAGTGATATATGTAGAACATGTATGGTTGGATAGTCTTCAAAGTGCTTCTAGTAGCTAGGATAAAGTAATCCCTCTATATGAACTCCCTTGTTTCAATAAAAAATATGATTAAAATGAAAAAAATAAATCTCATGAACATAGGCATGATGAAGAGGAAGCTACTTAGAATGACCATGACTTGCTTCAGGAAGTCCATATGGTTTTAGACCTAATGGAGCTTCCATGTTTCATAGAGTAAAAAAATGATCAACTTGTAGAATATGAGCTTGAATATATTGGTACAACCTTTAAAGAATGTGTGGGATCTAATATTTTCCCCATCCATGTTGACAACTCCATCAAACTAGACTCCATGAAATCAAAATAATATCTAGATGAGTCAGAATCAAATGGAGGATAATGAAAAGACTTGTTTAAAGTCATATAGATGGGTTATGTGCTTTTGAAAGGAGACCATGATCTAATTAAGTCTAAGAATCAAAGCCTCCTAAACATGCCACACCAAGAGACTAGTACACCTGATGATGACTTGTTTGATGTCCTAAAAAATACCAACTCATTAATCAATTTATAAACTTTCAAAAGGATGACACTCACCAAAGTAAGCAATATGGAATCTTGGATTAAATGGTCATGGTTCTTGTAAATATAGAGATAAATTTTGAGAGATAAAATTTGTAGTTGTACCAAGATTCCATTCATAAATTTGAAGTGTTTGATATATATGCATCTCTTATAGAAGAAGATAAGAATTCTACTAAAGCTAACAATCCTATCAATAATCAATAAGAGGACCTCAATCATTATTGGTAGAAATGCCTCCAATCTCTTCAAAATATTAAAGATATTTATAAAGTTACATTACATATTAAGCATGATTATGAATATGTTTTCCAAGATACATAAATTAAGGATCATGATCAAGCTTGGGTTGAGTATGTAAAGCTCCTTAAATATCTTGATGAGCTTGAAACAATTGGTAAGAAACATGTTACTCAAGATATGATAGAGGTTAAATAATAATGCTTAGATGGAACATCATTGAATGAGGTTATAGTTGACAAGTAGTATGAGAATAATATTAAATCATAAGATGATTATGTGTTCTTAGGTGCTTGGTTTGAAGTTGTCACCTCACTTGAGATCATGTTAAGAGGAGTGGAACTCAAGAAAAGGATGAAAACAAAAGGAGAAAATATCAATATGTATCTTATATCATCCCATTTTTTACCTCATGGATCATGAGATAATAAAATATTTACCTTTAACCTAAGAGGAGGAAGAGATGTCTAGGTTATATGTTTGTAGTAGGCTATCTTTGTCTTGTTTTCAATAAGTATCTATCAACAAAAGTGTGGTGTTTACTTCTCAATTTATTTGGTGTGTTTTCCTTGTTATGTGAGTGATGAGGTTATTTCTAGTCCTTAAAGGCTTGTTGTCATCTCAAACAAATATAATAGTCATCTCAGTTGAATCATGACTGTCATGTGTGAGATAGCTAGTTCTCTTGACCCAAAGGTAGGATAACCCCTGGGAGTCACTAGTGATGTTGACTAATTTTGATCACCAAGGTCAAAATGTCAACATATATAGAAACAAACTTGACTATCATGCTTTCATACCTTGTATAGTATTTCCATTATTTTGTGAATTACTCAATTGATCCTTTTTAAAACATATTAACATTATTTGAGGATTCATTATATGTTCTAGGGGTTTCTTGAGATATCATCATGTGAAATAATTTTATGAGTATTTGTGTGATGTATTAGGTTTTCATAGGTTATCCTTGGTTTAGAGGAAGGGTATCAAGTGTCATTTGGAGATAAAATGTGGCCTATATAATGTTTTATAAAGTTAAGGTATTTTAGTATAAATTAAAGTATCTAGAGGAATCAAGGATTCTTGTTCTTATAATATTTATATTTTTGTTAGCCATATCTTGAGGGGGGACATTTTTAGAAAGATGTGTAAGGTGTCCAAAACATATTTGATTCTTGACATGAGGTATAATGATATATCTAGGGTCATCTTGTATAATCTATTTGTCAAGAATGTTTCAAGTTCAAATGAGCCCCTAAGGTCATCAAATGTCTTTCAACATGCCATATAACTTAACCTTAAAATTATATTCCTTTGAAAAAGGTGTGTTCTATATGTCACATTAAAATTAATATTTTTCAAAGGTATCATAGTCATTTTAAAGTCATAGCAAGGTGGTCTTATAGGTATAAGGGGTCTTTTAAGGGTCAAACATCCTTCACTCCCCATAAAAGGTTCCTATAGTCTTAAAAAGTGACTTTTAAACTTACCTAAATATCTACCCTATAATTTAAAATTGTATTTGACCTCTCATTTACCTCCTTTTGGCCTCTAATGGGTTCCCAAAATCTCAAATAATAAAAAATGCAAAGTAAATAAGTTTTGTAGGTGTTATCAAGGCATGTATGGACTAGAATAATTAGATAAGGTCATATATATTATGGGGTATTCCTTATGGGAATTATAAAAAATAATCCATGATTCAAAAAACAAAATAATTTAGAAACCTGTGTCTTTTCTCCATCAAACTATTGATAGCCCCAATATGGTCAATAGTTTTTGCATCAATGCATATCAGAGGAAGAAAGTTAGAGCCCAAGATTGAATTTATATGTAGACACCCTAGTGGGCTTATAATTATTGGAATTGGTTTTAATATAAAATCCCTATTCTTTATGAATAAATTATAATAACCTAAGTAGTTAGCTTTGTCTTTTATATCTACATAGAGTCCTATTTTGAATGCTTTAAATGCATTATTGGCTTGGTTGATGAAGGTGGTGGTTGTATATGTATTATATAAGTCTTAGAAGTCCTTACACTTTAGTCTTTATCATTTTTTCTCACATTTTAACTTAAGTAAGTAATAAAACCTTCATGTTGGAATAGTTACAAATTAGAGACAATAGACTCTTGACATTTTAGGGTCTTTAATGCATGAACGAAAGGAGGATTGATATATTGATTTAGTGGTGGATTATTTAATATTAATTAAAACTTTACTTGATATTTTATCACATAATTAGGCCATCAAAAAAATATCAATTACTTCAAAGTAGTGATTTGAAGTTTGATTTCCATGTATAGTGTAATATCCATTGCAAATGTGAGTAGGGTGTTTCATTGTGATAACTATAGATAATCATAAGATTATAATAAAAAAAAGGTGAAATTTATTTTATGGTCATAATATATGGTATTGGATTCATGATCCTCACTTCCTCATACTTGGAGACCATTCTCAACCTAGAGAGACATGCTCCTAATTGATCATCTACATGCCTATTTAGGCAAACTGAGTAATTGAAGTATTGATTGTTTGGATTAAGAAATTAAGGTATTGAATTGCATAATAATTAAAATGATCATGAATAATAATATATGATTGAGATATCATTATCAATAAAATCAAACCATTTAAAAATGAGCAACTTAGTTAAAACACTTATTAAGCACACAAGACTATGACTATAAATTAAAGAGACATGAATTATGTGATAAGTATAAGAGGTATAGAGGTTTTTATAATAAAAATTAATAATCATAAATAATTATATAAAAATTCAAAATACATTGAAAAAAATTCAATATGAATTTACTTCTTACACTCTGTCAAAAAATGCAAAATTTCCATCTTCATGCCCGACCATAGAAGGAGAATAATCTAAGAAAAAGGATCCATTTTATGGTTAATCTAAGTTTATAAAGTGAATTTAGGTTAAAAAATTAATATAAATAATGAGAAAAATTGAGGATCTATGATAAATTCATCAAGAAGGAGACCCACCTCTTACATACAGTTAAAAACCAAACTGCCATGTATAGACCAACATGAGAGAGCAAGGTACTGAGTGGTGGATGAGTTATAAAAAAGATAAAAAAAAGTATATAAAATTAATATGAAACTAATTAATATTTTACATCACTAAATGAAACATCATGTTTCAAACAAATGTATGATGTCTACACTCATAATCTAAGAAAATTTACTAGGTGTCCTACAAGTAAGGTCATGAAGAAGAATAGGATATGATTGAGCTATGCATGGACAAAAGGTGAAGGAATGATAAATATGTATTTATAATTATATACCAAGGGTTAATAGTATTAATTTATATTATTTGGTCTTTTGAAACAAAATGAAGAGCCTTGACAAGCTAATTAGGCCTAGTAAGCCTAAATAGACAATCATAGGCCTAATCATGAAATTGTAAGACAAATTGAATTATTGGGAGTATTTTGAGTATTTAAGGATATATAAAAGTTAGTGATTATTTTAAATGTTTTTAAATTAATTTAAAATCAAGTAATCAAGATGAAATCCTAAGAACCTAGCGTTTAGGATCAAACTAGCCAATTGGCTTACAAACCCTAAGCCTATATATGAAATCTATGTATAGACTTTGGGGAGTTTTAAAATAAGGTAAACCATAATAATTTATTAGGAGAGGTTAAAAATTTCTCACATGAGGTTTTTAAATCCAAACTCATGCATTCTCACACCTTGCACACTCAATTTTCCTCTCTTAACCCCAAAGTTACATGATTTCTAGTTTGAGAGGTGTCATCCTCATGGGAAAACATTAAGGAGTAGGTGTATGGAGTTATTAAATTATATGGGTGGTTGATGGAGGTTTTTTAATTTAATTTCTCTCTATTATTTATACAATATATGCCTTTAGTGATATGGAAAATCATTAAGAGACTATGCATGTTTGAATCTACCTAAAGACACCATAATGAAATGATGAAAGAGATGATGAGATAATTGACTTTAAATGGACTTTTTTGGATAAATAAATATAAATATGATATTTATAAGTCACATGTGAGGTACATTTTGTATAAATAAGGCCTTGGAATGACTGTTATAGGCTTAGAAAAAGTACTTCCAAGAGGTTTCCCTTAACATTGGATTGAGTAAGGCCCAATGGAGTCTCATGGAGTCATAAATGGCATGAATCATGGGATGATATGTATTAAATATGTAATATATCATGATTAATCAAGGAAGTATAATGAAATTAAATATTTCAAAGGAATGTCCTTGTAACTCCTCATTCAACCACTAGGCCACTTTGTATGAAAGCCACTATGCCACTGATTTAATACATGGGGAAGGTTATGAGGATATTTTAACTACTCTAATGAATGTTTATAACTTTTTTTTATGATTAATGGTCAATAAGGCCTCTCCACTCTATCTCTACACCATACTCTCCCTCTCTTTATTTATGATGTTCTATAAATTAGACATCAAAAATCTATTATAAACATCCATCTGTTGGGTAGGAGAAAGTTTTGCCCATTTTTATCTTACATACTTGAGATAATATAAGGACTAATTGAACATTATCCATAATTTTTTTCTATTGTGTTCATACTTATTTGATTTGAATAAGTGGTTTATCTTTTTTCTCTTTATAGGACCTTGCTCTTCACCTAGACACTAATGGATTGGTATTATGTAGGCTACCTGGTGTGTGAAGGTTATAATGAATGTTCTTATAGTGAAAATTATTTATAGTGTCTTTAAATAGAATTATCATTCTTCTTCCTAAATTTATAGTCATTTAGTATAACCTCCATGTGAAACACTAATGTGTAGGAGTCCTTTGGAGAGAGTGTCTTAGCATTAATTATGGTTTTGGTTTGTAAGTGTTTTTGAAGGATAAAGTAGAGGAGATATAACATATTGGTTCATCACCTCCTATATTATAGGATTTGATTTCATGTATTTCTTCTACCCCTTTTCATTTGGAAAGTAAAAACGTTTAAGTTGTATTTAAGCTTAGATGATGCATCGAGGGAGCTATTCCAACAACTAGAGTCTCACCTCACCCATTAGGCTAACCACACCTAGAGGTGATTCCATTATATCAGCTGGATGAGGTAGGTTTGAAACTCCTTTGCCTCAAGGGTGTGATCTAGATTGATAACAATTATTTTTTATAAAAATACTCATGCAAGCTATTTATAGAATCTTAACCATTAAGTCCTAGTTGACATTCTTCTAGAAACCTTTAGCTGATAGGTAAGTATCCCTTTGAAAATTATGAAATTTAAAATTGACTTAGATTTTCAATGTTTGTAGGTACTAGTGGTGTCAAAATTGTTAGAGCCCCATGAGGCTTGATGTAATGGTAAAGTGTCATGTGTACCAAGTACACCAAGGGGTGTCAGAGTTGTCATATTCATGATCCAATGGGAGAGTGACATGTGTAAAAATAACACCCAAATGTGTCATATACATTATATCTCTATGATGCTTAATATAATGGGATAATTCCATGTGTACTAAGTAAACTAGGAGGTGCTATAAATGTCGATCCCAAGGAGGCTAAATCTAATGGGATAACATCATGTGTAACAATTACACTTAGAGGTGTTAGATCTATTAGATTCCTAGGGGGACTGATCCAATGGGAGAGTATCACCTATAACTAGCAAACTTGGATATGTTAGAGTTGTTATAGACTTAGGAGGATTGATACACTATGATAGTTCCACATGTAATAGGTACAACAAAGGTGTTAGAATTATAATCTCCTCAAGAGAGCTGATCTAATGGGAGAACACACCATGTATCAATTACATAAATAGGTATTAGAGCTGTCAGAGTTTTAGCAGGATAGAATAAATATGAAAGTTACACATTTACTTCCATACGCATAATTGAAAAATAGGTTCTAGACCAATATGATGAGTCATAAAATAGTAAAGACTAAGAAACCCCACAATATAATTAATAAACTCTATGTGTAATCAATATGATAAAGTATCCAACTCATTTAGGTAGAGTTTATAAGTTGTGGAATGTCCTCCTACACTTATTCATCATGATACCCATTGATCCCACCAATTTACAATTTAAAAATGATGAAGACACATCTCAGATGTCATGAGGTCCAAACTTAGTTGTGTTCCCACCACACTTTTAAAATTTATTAGCTCCCTTTAGTGGTTCATGATTTAACACTTGGATAGATCCCATCACTACCAACCAATCCAATTAAGGCATGTTCATGAAGCTCATATCTAAGTGAAAAATGATTAAATTTAGATCAAGTCCATAAAATCAAAGTTTATATCACATAATGAAAGCCTTTAAGGCCATTACTAAATATAATATCATAGATACCTAAAAGGTCCCATGCTAATTAATCACACCATTTTTTATATTTTACATATTTAAATAATTTAGGTCCCTATACCTTGAATCTAATAAATAGCCCAAGGAACATCTATACTAAATCCATGGACACAAAATAGAACACAATTCAAAAATGGCCACCTCAATTTCAAATCACAAAATAGAGAAATAATTATAATACACTACCTTATTGTAGGTCATTAAAATATTTAGGCATTAAAATAAAATCTTAAATGAAATTAAAGATACGCATAATTCTATAAATTATGATTAACCAAAAGACTATGATGTGGATTTCATTTATGATATCATATTCATTAAGTCTCAGGACTACACAAGGTTAATACCAAGCCAAAATTGTTCCCATGTAGTGACCTCTTTGGAAACTTGTTGCGCACATCCAAGTGTAGTAAGGACTTTTTATACTCCACAACCATGGGATTAAAGACTTCAAACATCTCTATGGCCAACTTCAAGAGGTACTATAATCACCAAGCATTTGATATTCCTTATGAAAAATAAGAAACCACCAATTCAATGATCACACATGATATCTATGAGGTCCTTAAGTATTGTGTTGAATACTTTAATCTCTAGGTGAATAAGGAAGACCCTAAATCTTACACCATCAAAACATTTTGTGAAGGATTAAAAACTGACATGATACTTCTCAACTTACTATATGAGAATAGTGATATTATTCATGCCAATATGAGTTAGGTCCCTCTATTTAGCATCATAATTAAAAGGGAAGAGGGCCTTATCCTTGGGGACATCATCACCTTCAACATCATGTAGTAGGTCAATAGAGTGTTAGACAAGGGAAACTTATACATGATGTTGTAATTGGTCAATACAACTTATACCACCAAATAATTTTGAACAAAATATTTCCATCCATGGGTGCTAATAGGGTTTGTGTTTCATGTAGTACTTTTTAAGCTATAAATTAACCACTATAAACACCATATCCAAGACATTTGTGACTATTTATACCATTAGCATACTTTGACATCAATGATAAGCTGATGCCTAATATTTATGAGGAGATGTGGGCCTAAATTCTTACCATTGGCACCTATTTCTACTACTAGGAACATAATGTGATCAAGGTGGAAGGCATCTATAGGGATTATCTTAAGATTCCCTACATTATCCTAAACTACCACACTAAGTAGGAAATAACTTGGTAGTTGTCTAAGAACATTCTAGGTCTCTACCTTTATATAAGGTATGAGGCTTACCCATAATTCCCTATGATTATCAAGAATCAAGAATATAATAATTTGTCTATGATATAAGTTTTGTTCCTCCATAGGGACTTGTTTAACCTCTCTAAGGTTGATGGTATAGATTGGGATCCTTAGGGCATGGTGCACACCAATGTGGATAAGTATCATGTGTGACTAAATAATACATACCATTATGAGCTCTACCTAGATGATATGACCCACCTCAACCCTACCAATGATGTAGAATTTATAAAAAAAATAAAAGCATCATGTCCCTAAAAAACTAAAGAATGACTTAAGCCCATGGTAGAAGAGAGACCAGATCCTAAAAAACCTAATGTTGAATTCCCAAAAATTGTGAGGATACTCTCTAACTTAATATTGAAATGGGTTCCCATAACTACTAATCTATCAACCTATACATCTAATTCACCTATGACAACATCCCAGGTAATCTAGCTCCATGATACGTGTGCACTTCATTTTTAAAGTAGCTTAAATTTATAGGAGATCTCACCTTAGGACTAATATGTAGCATTATTATAGGATTTGAACATTACTATAGTATGTCTAAATATACCCTTGTAGACCCTCATGGATTCCCAATCCAAGTAAGACCTACCCTTGTTGAAACTCCTTTTTTAGTGTTTATTGCAAGTACATAGGCTCCACTTGCTCCATTAGGTTCGATCATATTTTGCATTCTTAATTTTATGAACCCTCTAATTTACCTAAGACCCTATTTTAGACCACTTTAACTACACCTTTCTCAAATAAATTATTATTTTTAGGTTATTCTTGTAGGCTAGCAAAATCCCTAATAGTACCTCAATTAATGTTTCCCCTATAGTCACAATAGCTTTTATGACCTTGGTCCATCCTAGTGTCATAATTTCCCTAGTAGCATATATTATTATGAGTTCCCTAGTCTCTTATGTTCTCATATTTTCAAACATCTCAACAAGTCCATAGTGACCACAAATACTCCACAAGATCCATTCAGTATCATCCTTTCTACTTTAACAACACCTTAGGTGAGATAAAATGTTAAGCTTACAAATAGGCCAAGGTTAATTACACCTCAATCACCCACATAACCTCTAGTTTAACCTATAGAACCCTAATGTGACTCTCTCTCTCCATTATGCTAGGTTATTCAAGACTTGTATTTAATCAACCAATTTACTCTCTCATATTGAATACGTATTTCTCAAGAGTAATAGTGCCCTAATACTTCATGGCTTGGGACCAATTAAGGTCTCAATTATTACCTTGGGCTTCCCATTTGGTGACTCCTCAATTTTCATCCATACTTTCCCATCCATCATCCATTATATTCCATTCCTCACCTTCACTATTTATTCCTTCACCCATGCCTCCATGATTCACTTCAGCTACTACCACATATGTTGTCTCATCTTTCATTACTTTATTAAAAATGGTATAAAAAGAGTTAATATACCTCATTGAATCTTTAGGTGTGTAAATCGCATAAATGGTATACCAAATCAGCCATAATATTTATCTATAATTTTATTATAGCTCAAATATGATGAAGAAGATGCTCACTCAGACCTTCACATAAGATGGGGATCATGTGGTATGGAGGATGGAATAAGACCTCTTATCTCTTATAAGGAAAATGAATACCATGGGGGAGGATAATATTAAAGAAGACCCACTCTCAGTAATCAAGGCCACCAATGATCACACTCAGAATTTGATGAGGGACCTTAGAGAGAAATTCAAGACCTTGGAGACAAAGTGAGGAGATATTTCCTTTTTGCTTTAGTTGTAAATTTAAAACCACCATTGCCTAATTGTTTTAAACCATTGAAGAGGTGACTAGATCTCTTTCCAATATCCATGTGTTATTATAAAGATCATAATAATATTCATATGTAATCATATGGAAAACAATTTCAAGAATATGTTGGAAATTATCAATAAGGGGATGTTCTTAGAGATCAATCTCATGTCTCTTATAAACCTAAATATATATAAAACATTAATATGGAGCATGAGAATTACACTAGAAGATTGACTGAGTGATATTGAAGACACCATATATATATTTTACAAAATAAAGGATCAAATTCTTGTTTACCTCAATAAAATAGACATCAAGACTCTCTTTCACCTAAATGGTACCCTACTCAAGTTTGATGAATTTAAGGTCCACCTGGAGCATTTGAAGGTGGTAATAAATAATAAGGTGGTGAAGGATGAAAAATATATATCCAAATCCATATTTATACTTGTCACACAATCAACCACAATCATCAGTCAAGTCAACAAGTTAAATTATTCCCTAAAATCCCCTCTCAAGGTACATAATAAACTATTGACTCAAGAAAAGGTGATTTTTTAGGATCTACCTTTCAATACTATGATTATTTATTAGGAGTCAAAGTTGGTGGAATAAGTGTTTCAAGCTAAATAGGTTATCCCTAAGGAAATTAGAAGTTATTCCCTAATTATCTCAATTTTAATACCATCATGGTCCCAATTGTGGGGTGAGATATCAAAACTATGGGTCCCCTTTCTATCTTCTTTGTATTTTATGTGTGCATCATGGTAATGATTGGATTTATAACTATTTTTTATAATTATGTATAAGAGTGGGATTTAATTCTATTTGAAGTTTGATCCCATCTCATATCTATATATGCTACTTTTTACCTCCTTATTAAGGTTGACATTTTTGGTAAGGAAACACAAGAAGATTAATACATGTTCTATTTTTCTCATTGTGTTTGATCTTATCAATGTCTTCCAGTTTTCCATGGTAAAGTAATGAAATTAATTTTATCAACTTTGATTTGTGTCTTTACACAAAATATGTAATAATTAGGATGGGTTTCATTCTTTTATAGTTAGTTTATACACTCTTTCCATTTTACTAAAACCATTGTGAGTTTGTGTGTGATCAACAACAAACTTATATGTGTTTAATTTTAAAAATAACTATTGGTATTAATAGTATGTTATTTCCATTTGAACTAATTCCATGTATGGCTATATTCTAAGCTCATGTGAATCTCTGTATACCATGGTAAAACTGTGGTTAGGCACAAAATTAGTTTTAAGCATTAATGTTATCTTGCTTACTCCATGTTTAGCCCTAAATTTATATAATTAGGGTATCTAGAGTTATGAATATTATAATATATTTTAGACAAGGTTGGTGAGATAATATAATAAATAGTCTGATTAATATAAAAATTAGATAAGTAGTATAAATAATTTAGATTGCTAAAAATTGTAAAGTACAACTATTACTTGATATTATAATAAATTAGAAATAATGATATTTAGTTGGTTTATTGTGTGGATGCAAATTTGAGTAGGAATAAGATGGAAGTAGACTAGACGATAATCCTAGAATAGTCATTAGTTTTTGGAAATATCCTTTCTATGTCCTTGAATGCTTATGTCAGGTCTAGATAGTTACTTTGATGCAAGTATTTAACTCTACCATAGGTTTCCTGTATAGAGTACTAACTCAATCTAGATGTGACCAACAAGAACCTTATGGGTTTTATGTTGCCTTTCTTTTGATGTGTTTAAATCATGCACATAAGTTGTATTTATTTGTCAAACAATCAAATCTCATCTCTTTACCCTTGAAAAAATTATAGAAAATGGATTAATTGGATCATAGTATTGAGATAATCTCAAATACCCCTCTATCAATGGGTGATGCATACATGACCATTACTTTAAAGAGGGCCTTATAATAGTGTTGTACTTCCCTATATGATGTATTATATATTCAAGAGGGTGAAATGTGTGATAATCAAAGTCATGAAATGACCCAACTTATAAATTATAAAATATGGCTCATGGGTTGTGTTGGGTCCAACATGCCCCATACTCAAATTTTTCACATGGTGACCCTCTTTCTTTAACATACTTGTTTATTTTTTATTTTAATGTTCTATCATACTGACATGACCTCATTTATGAATTTTAATCAAGTTTTTAAGAAAGTAATTCATTTTTTAGGTTTTAACTCATTTTTCCAATGTGTTTAATGATTTTGACATAGCTTCACTTGACTATTTCCTCATAATGATTAAAAATCCTTTGTCTAGGTTTCAAACATAGAAATGATATATTGAGTTATTTATTAAATTAATTTCCACATTTCATTTAATTTAGACATTTGAAACACATTTGTTTTAGGAACATGCTGAAGTGGTGCTTCACATGTTCATTTTATTATTATTTTTCTTTAGCAAAGACTTTTGGCTTCAATTTTAAAGTATTGATCTAATTTTTTCATTTTCCATTTTAATTAATTATTTTATATATTTAAGATTTAAACATAAACATGACCTTTCATTAAAAGGTAAATAAAAAGGGGCCAATTTCATTTTCTTATCTTATTGAACCTTGGACTTAATGTTAAGCTATTTGAAGGTTTGTGATCTTTATTTTATTCATGTGTAGTTTAAATTACTATTTAAGTGGTCATATTATGAGTTTTAAATATTCATTTAGCTTTTAAAATTTATTTATTTCATTCAAATCAATGCTTTTTAAGCTAGGTTTTCATTTAAATTAGGTTTTATTTATTCATTTTTGGGATTTACTTATTAAAAAATTCATGGTTTCTAATGTTTTTTCTAGAATGATTTCATTGACTAACTCACTAATGGTTTGATTGAGTCATTTTTTGTCTTGTATTTTGTTCTCAAATATATTTTAAATACTCTGAGCCATTTATCTTTTCCAATTGTCAAAATTTTAGGTATTTGGATTTCATAGGGGAATTTCAAAATGGCTAAGTCTATCCCATGGCCCAACTTCCCATATTTATGATGTGTGTCATAAATCCAAAATCTAAGTTGATCTAAATTTTTTTTGGAGGTAGTTAGTAGTCCATATAAGTCTTCTTAGTCCTAAAGTTATTAGATTACAACACATGGCCACATCTCAGGCACTTGGATCTCAAAAAGAGGCAATCAATCGATTAATGTCCTAATTTATAAAGCCTTTATGAGCCACCCACATGTTGATGGACTAGAAAATTTGAGAAAATCAAAATTTCATATTCATCCCAAGGCTCAAAGGTCAGAAATCATACCACATGGCCTGATTTTAGAGGATAGAGGAGTGGAAGGTCAAAGATAGTCCATAGAAGATCTGAGGCCTAAAGGCCTATGATAACTCCACATGGTATCATCATAGGGATCTAAAGACTTAGAGGGTTAGTTCAATTAGTGCAAGCCTATAATGGAAGATTAAATGCAAAGATGACATATGGAAATATCACTGGTTCATATCTCACCCTAAAATATAAAGAAATAAAATGTAAAAATGTCTAATTGTCGAAGAATTTGAATTCCTAATATCATACCACATGGTATTCTCATAGAGATTAAGATATTGGGGAGGTTAATGTATAGTTAAAATTTATTTTCACTTCAAATTTTTAATATTGTGACACATGGTCACATCTTAGGGAGTCAAAGTTAGTAAGGGTAAATACATAGTAAACAGTCAAGCAATGATCCCTAAAGTCTTGAGATTGTCTCACATGCCACAATCATAAAGAATCAGTTGATAGAGGAAATAAGACACATAGTAAATCCTTAATGACCCTAATATCCATGATATTTACATGTGACACCATTATGGAATCCATAATTCATAGAGCATTTGAGCAATGATCTCTTAGAGCCTTGAGGTCTTGCCATATGGCACAATCTTAAGTACTTTTCCTATATAACATTTTAAAAAGCATGTGAAGCCCAAAAGACCTTCTAAAAATCTAGATATTGATAAATGTAAAAATCATGTGCATCCATAGTTGGAAAGTTTGAAAATTTAAAATATATTATGTGGCATCACCCTATGGAAGGAGATGGTGTCTGAAGATAGAGACCCTAAATTTAATGGCTAAATAAAGAAGATAAATGATTGGTAAGTGATAGTTTCATTCTATTCTAGTTTCTAAGTATGATAAAAGGTAAATTAAGTAGAATCAAATGCTAATGTGGATGGTTTAGTTGAATTTAAAATTTGAAATAGGTTGAGTGTAAAAATACATATACATGGGAAATGATCACGAGCCATATATTTACAAGTATAGGTTAATTTTATTGGTATATGAAATATAGAGTGAAAGGAGAGAAATTAGATATAATCTATGAAACCATTCATTCTTCTAGACTGATCAGATCATACAATCAATTTTATAAGAGAGTGCATTGAGATCTAGTCCCACAACACCATTATAATAACTAAACAAGAGTCAGAGTAGACAAATTTTGAGTTTGAAAGATGTTTATAGTATAAGATCTTGTATTTATATATTAGAGCAATACATAGTTCCAATGTTGTTAGTTTTCTCATGTTTAATGGAAAAAATGTGCATCTAAAAGAGACTTTATTGTCATGAAGATAAACATGTGGAAATTGGGAATGGACTAAATAGAGCATGAACTAGTTGATCCATCAATGGGGTCCTTCTATAAATGTTGTGGCTTTTCATATTTGGGTCATTGATTCACTCATGAAACTAATTAAAAGTTAGTGATCAAAGGATAATTAGAGCTTTGAATGCATTTTATATCGCATCCCATTTCATATTGAAAGTGTTTATAATTTGTTAATTGTTCGATGACTTGTTATTATTCTTTATTGATGTGTTATCTCAAGAAGTTCAGTTGTAATCAATTACCACATTTAATTTTAAGAATCAAGGCATTACATTTTGGATGTCCATCAAGGCAATGGGTCTGATTGCCTTGCCTATATAAGCAACAATGCTTTACATTGTAATGGGTAACATTTTCTTGTGACAAACATTTATTTAAACTAATCTAGGATTTCACCTACCCTTTCCACTCTATTTTGTTCCCTTGATTGATTACCAAGAAATACTGATTGTACCATAATACTTTGAAGGATATTGAATAGATATTGTCATTGCATTTTTATCGCTTAATGTTCTCAATTATTTTTACTTGAGATAAGTAATATATGATAAGAAGTTTTTTTGATTTATAATTTACAAATAGACATGCAGTAAATAGTTTTATTGATTCTAATTCTTAGTCTATTTATCTTGAAGTTGTCATTAAGCCATTATGTTCTATAGATATAGGCTTGTAACTTTATTTCTTTTGATGAAGGATTATAAATAATATGTTCATTTATTTTTCTTAAAATATTTCATATTGTGTATTTAGGTTTGTGAATTAGGTAATCATAATATCTAGTAGTATGATTGCATCCAACTATTCCCATTTATTAGTATTATAAGATCTAATATTAGTTAAGGAAAACCTCTCTTCTCTACCCTACCTTACCTTCTCTTTTATTTTTTGATAAAATACTACCTTAGGTTAGTGTGACATGAAATGCATGAATTAGATCATAATTTTTTTTATCAATTGAATTAGCTAGATAATAAGAATTAGACAATGGACTAGCAAGAGATCAATAGAACCTTTAGTGGTAATAGTTGCTGCTCACCAAGATAAATGTTCTATAAATTTTTTGGACCTTGGATCTCCAAAATAATCCAAAAAATGAGGGGACATATATCCCATGATTTTTGCTTACCTTTAACTCTCTCAATATGCCTAATAACATAGGCACTTTTTGAGAGATAATTGGAATGCCTAACATTTCTAGCACTAGGGGGGATAAGATCTCTAGATCTTTAAACCTCTAAAATATTTTAAGCTTGTTATTTTTTTGGGATTTAAAATCATATACTTATCACTTTCCCATTTAATTGTGTGATTAAACCTACATTAATAGATTTATAAAATGGAAGGAATTAGATCTATTTTATCTTATTATATTCTTACTTATTTATCTTTTGAATATTATTTATTTGAGAGCAACCTAGACCCTGATGCAAATATAAAAAGATCTAAATCCAGGTTGTTGCACATAGATATTACAGATATGCCTATATACATATAATTATATTTTAAATATATCCCTAATTAACTTGTCCCATTGGTTACCACCATGTCTTGGTCCTAGATTTTCATCATGATTTCCTAAAAGTTGAAGATCCTTCGTCTTTCTAACTAAATTTTAAATTGATTACAAAATAACTACTAAAAAACATATTAATTTTTATAATTTTTCCATGCATATTTTAGATGTGAAAAATGAGGATATTACTTATATATTATTTCCTTTCACTTTGGAAGAAGAAGCATATGATTGGTTTTTAACCTTAGCACCTAATTCTATCACTAACTTGAATAAATTTAAAATTTTAATTTTGATTCAAATTTGTTAGTTGATTGATGCTCATGTTTTGTTAAAAGATTTGTTATGATAAAAAGAGAGTATTAAGAACTAATTAGGGGTTTTAATTTTACATTTCAAAAGAATATAACATAATCCCTTTTACTTGTAACCCTTTTAAAGTAATGGTTTTAGATATGTATTCACATGATTTTTTAGATATGTATTTGCATGCTTTGGATCCGTTGACTTCTATTTTTATGATAATATATACAACAAAAAATTTAGAAATGGATTTTGCATAAGATTTTTAGGTCACCAATAAATTACCATGTCCAAATATAAACCAAGTGCCGAGGATTTATTCTCTTTTCATAGAATTACACCAATTCATCTAAAGACCCAAGATATTATCATTGATACACCAATATATTCTCAAATTAAGAAACTTGATATTAGATCTTCTAGTCTCATAAATCATGATATGATTGAAGAAGGGAAATATTTTTTTATGATGATTAATATAAAGATATTTCAAATTTAATAAAGAAAAAGCAACCCATGAAATATAAGGATAAAGAAGATGTTCATTTGTCATGTGATCTTAAATACAAATAAATGGTAGCATTTAAACTCTTGATCCAAAATTCATAGTTACTAAATATCAATTGCTAAAGGAATATTTCGTCTTTAGTTGGCAAGATTTTGAGGTAAGCTTTTAAAATAACAATGAGTATTTTGATTCTAGAATAAAATAATATGAGTATATTGTAATCATGTATGAAAATCATTTAATTTTTTTAAGGGAAGAAATTAAATGAATTAATGAGAGAATTCAAAGACATATTTTCATATTTAAGTACTTTAACTAAAAGAAGATTTTTGTTACCAAATAATGGAACACATACTTCTTTGAGTTTCCAAACCCACCCTCCCAATTTTGTTAAGCTTGTCTTTTAGTGTACATAATTTCCTATTTTCTACTTTTATTTTCTTAGATTAATTTCCCTAATTTTCTAGGATAGGTTTTGCTTTGGTATGTTTTTTCTTTATATTTTACTTCAACATTCTAGGCATGTTCCATAACTTTGGCATCCTATAGTAATAGTCTTTCCCAACATTAAAATAAGTAAAATTTTCTCATAACCACCATTAGATAACAATCATATTCAAAAAAGAGTAGAAATTTAGACAATAATGTTGAATCAATGTTGTGCCTTTTCACTCTTATGAGTTATGAATTTTAAATTGTTGATGAATGTATGAGAATAATTTATACTTTAGGATATACAATGTAAGTAATCATCTACAAAGTAATTAATCATCCTTGAACAACTACATAAACTGATATAATTTTCTTTATACATTTTCAAAAATTTAAAGGCCTATGATTCAAATTAGAATACGTGAATTTTTAGAAACTTTCTATTTCTTTTTGAAACCATCAACCTTCACTTAATTTAACATTTGAAACAAGATTAAAAATTAAATTAATTTAACTTTCTCTCAATAGTTATGAATTTTATGAGTCTATAGTTATATCTTGGCTTGGATCATAACCCTAAATACACTAAAAATAAAATGTTTTTATAGGAAATTAAAAAAAATGCAAAATACAAATTCATTTCTCAAAAGGTTGATCCAGGTAATCTCCATCACATGTTTTTTGGCCTAGTTAGTAGTGGAGAAAGTCCTTCAGTGGGACCATATGTATCTTTTTCAAGGATTTATGTGCTTGGTTATAATTAGAAAAATTCCCATATCATTCCTCCCAATCCAAACTACTGTTTTTTCTTTCTTAAATTTTTTGATTTTCCTAGACATGTTTAAATTTCTTTATGCCAATTCAAGAGATATAAAAGAATCAATCACTTTGACACAAAATCATGGTTCTAAGTAGATATAGAGTTTAATATGTCACATTTTGGGGAAGGATTTAGTGTTTTAATATTTAATATTTTGTCTAAGGATTTGTTTATAGTTTTTGTTTGTTGTTTAGGTGTGAAGATTTACCATCTAGGTTTCGAATGTTTAAAAACATTCTCCCCATGGAAGTCACCATTTTTTGGTTCCAACACACCCCTTACTTAAAATTTTCACATGAAGACCCTCTTGATTTAACATACTTATTTTTTGTTTATTTTCATGTTATTTCATACTTATATAGCCTCATTTATGAATTATATTTAAGTTTTTAAGAAAGGATTTCATTTTTTAGGTTTTAAACCATGTGTCCATTATGTTTGATGATTTTGACATAGTTTCACTTGACTATTTTGTCACAATAATTAATAATAATTTTTCTAGGGTTTAAACATAAAAATGGTATATTAAAGTATTTATTATAGTAAGTTAAGAATTTAAATCAATTTTTTCATTTAGACCACTTTTATTTTAGGATCATGCTAAAGTGGTGCTTCATATGTTCATTTTATTATTATTTTCATTTAGTAAAGACTTTTAGATTTAATCTTAAATTATTATTGGTCTAATTTTTTTAATTTCTAGTTGAGTGATTATTTTAGACATAAACATGACCTTTACTTAAAATGTTAAATTTAAAGGAACCAATTTCATTTTTATCCTTTTAAAATTGGACTTCATGTTGAGCTATTCAAAGGCTTGTGATCTTTATTTTATTTGTGTCTAGTTCAAAATATTGTTTAAGTGATCATATTATTGGTTTCAAATATTTATTTAGCTTTTAAAATTGATTTATTTAATTCAATTAGTGCTTGTTTTTCAAAGTTTTCATTGAAATCAAGATTTATTTATGACTTTTTAGGCCTTTGACTATATAAAAGTTCATGTTTTGTAATGCTTTACTTAGAATGGTTTTATTGATTAACTCACTAATGGTTTGGTCAAGTCATTTATTATATTTTTTTGTTCACAAAGGTCTTATAAATATTTTGAGCTATCGATCCTTACTAGCTGTCAAAATATTAGGTGTTTAGAGCTAACAAGGGCATTCAAGAATGGATAAGTTTGTCCCATGGTTTGACTTCCCATATTTATGATGCATGTCATAAATATGGAAGCTTGTGTGATCCAAAAGTTTTTAAAGGTAATGAAAAGACCATATAAGTATATTGAGTCCTAAATTTTACACATTACAATAGGTGGCCACATCTCAAGCACCCAGAGCTTAGAAGGAGGAAGTCAACCATTTAATGTCTTGATCTCCCATGGATGTGTTAATAGATCAAGTGATATGAGTGAATCTAAATTATATATTCATCATGACGCTCAAAGGTTTGAGATCATGCTATGTGGCACAATCCCATGGAGTATGGGAACAAAAGGTTGAAAATAGTCCATAGAAGCTCTAAGGCCCAAAGGACCATAATAACACCACATGACATCATTGTGGCATTATAAAAAATCATAGGGTTAGTTCAATAAACACAATATTCAAATGAAATATTTCATGTAGCTAAGCCACATTATAATATCCTTATTTTGGAGCTCACCCAAAAATACAATGAAGTATATTGTAAAACTGGATAAGTGTCGAATACTTTTGATTCCAAAATCACACCATGTGGCATGATATAAAGGATTTAGAGATTGGGGAAAGAAATACATAGTTAGATTTTTTTATAAATTTAGAGTTCTAAGATTGAAAAATGTGGTCACATCTTGGGGAATCAAAGTTTAGAAGGGAAAATACATAGTAAATAGTTGATCATGAATCTAGAAGTCTTGAGATTATACCATCTGGCATAATATTATAGACTCAACTAGTGGAATAAATAAGACACATAGTGAATCCCCAAAGACCCTAAGCTCCATGATGATTACATATGATAGAATCATAGGATTCATAACATGTAAGACATAAAAAACATAAAAATTAAGCAATAATCCCTTGGAGTCCTAAAATTGTGTCATGGGGCATAGTCTCATACATTTGGCCTATAGAATGCATCTAAAGGCATGTGAAGACTTAAATACCTCCCCAAAATCTATATTTTGACAAATTTCAAAATCATGTGCATCTATAATTGGAGAGTCTAAAAATTGAAAATCTAATACAAGGCATCACCATGTAGAAGGACATTGCATCTACAAATAGAGACCCTAAATTTGAAATCTAAACAAATAAGAGAGAATAGAAAAGTGATAGCTTCATTATATTTTAGTTGTTAAAAAGGCTAAAATATAAATTAAGTAGAATTAAATGTAAAGATGGATTGTATGGTTGAATATGAAACTTGACATAAGTTGAGTGGAAAAATACATAGACCTGGGAAATGATCACGAGCCATATATTTGTAAGTATGGGAGAATTTTATTGGTATATGGAATACACCATCAAAGGAGAGAAATTGTCTATAATTTATGAAACTATTTTTTTTTAGACTAAAGAGAACATATAATTAATTTTATAAAAACATGTATCAAGATCTAGTCCCATAACACCATTGGCAAAACTAAGTGAGAATCACAGTAAATAAACGTTAAATCTTGATTGAGAGGAAAATGCAATTTTGAAAGATGTTTATAGTAAGATATCTATTATTTATATATCATAACAATGTATTGGTCTAATTCTATCATTTCATTCACATTTAATGGAAAAAGTGTGCATCTAGAAGATACCTTTTTTTTATGGACATAATCATCTGAAAATTGGGAATGGACAAAATATATAATGAATTGGTTGATCTATCATTGTGTTCCTTCCATAATTTCATGTTTTTTACCATTGGGACTATTTATTCACTTATGAAAATAATTAAAAGTCTATAAACAATGGATCATATGATCTTTAAATCCATTATATATGGCTTCCCATTTCCTCCTGAAAGTGGTTATAATTTGAGAATTGTGTTGACATGTTCTTATCTTTTTTTGATGTGTTATCTCAAAAATTTGAGCTATAATCAGTTAACACATTTAATTTTAGGCATCATGCCATTAAATTTTGGTTGTACATAAATGCAATGGGTCTAATTTCCTTATATATATAAGAAATGATGCTTTTCATTATAATGGTCAACATTTTCTTGTGCCAAAGCTCTGTTGGAATTGTGCCAAGATTGCACCTTTCCTTTCCACTCTATTTTTTCCCCTTGATTGCTTGTCAAGAGATATTGATTATAACAAAATAATTTTAAGGATGTTTAATATAAATTTTGATTTCATTTTTTCATTGAATTTTCTCCATTTTTTGATCTAAGATAAGTATTATGTGCTAATAATATGTTTGGATTGCTAGTTTGCAAATGGACATGTAGTCTAATTATGCAATAACTAGTTATATTGATTCTAATTTATTAGTATATTTATCTTGAATATATAATTAATCCATTATGTGTTATATCTATAGGATTTCAATTTAATTTATTTTTATTATAGATCTTGAATAATATGTTCACTTAATTTCCTTAAACTATTAGCTATTGGGTATTTAGGTTTGTGCATTAGCTAATCCTAGTATCTAGAAGTATGATTGCACCCAACTATTCCCATTTATTAGTATTAGAAGATCTAATCTCAGTCAAGGAAAAAATCTATTTTCTACCCTCCCTTAATTTCTCTTTTCATTTTTTGACAACATCCTAACTTAGGTTAGTGTGACATGAAATACAATGAAGTAGAGCCTAATTATTTATAAATTGAATCAGATAGACAACAAGATTTAGATAATGGACTAGAAAGATACTAATAGAACCTATGGTGGTAAAATTTACTAATCACCCAAATAAACACTCTATAAATATCAAACCCTTAGATCCCTACCAAAATCCTAAAAAATGTGGGGACATTTATCCCATTATTGTTACTTCCATTTCACTCCATCAATATGGATGATCCCATAATCACTTTTTGAGAGTGACATTGGAATGCCTAATATGATTCTCTTTAAATGATTAGAACCTATAGAAATATTTATCCTATGATTGATATGGAAATAAGAAAAAATATGGAAGATTTTCTCACTTGAATTCTTGATTGAGTGCTTCTTGGTATATTGCCTTATGAGTTGTATGTGATTTACAAGTGTAGAATAAATGAGGGTTGATCTTGGAAATATATTGCATTAAAAAACTTAGGTTAATATTTTGGATACTTTTGTTTTGTAAATTAGATTAATTTTTTGGCAATGGACACTTTGTAGGAAAATGGAGACTTGCATTGACACATGTGTTTGCATGGGATGCAAGTATTCAAGGGGCTAAAAAATAAGTGTAGGTCCCAAACTAGAAGTGAAGGATAATGATCATGTTTAGAGATTTTTTCACAATATATAAATATCAAGTCATCAAAATAATAATGGACATACTAAGAGATAATTAATCAATCAAAAATAGATAATTAATTTGATCCTTTAGGTAGAGGTAAGGTACATAACTGAAAGGTATAGCCATGATAGGTATATAACTCTGAAGTACTATATAAATCACATTTTAGTATATACATTTCCCCCCTTTAATCTAGTAATGAAATTACTAGTTTAAAGGAAATAAATGTGTACTTGGTTTGTATAACACACCTTATCTTTACATGAGCCCAACTTTAGTGATTTTTTAGTGATTGACCTATATCCAAGAGCATGTTATAATATATAATCAATGTATAAGATTTATAATTGAAATAATGCATAAAAAATTTAGAAAGATAATTTATATGACTTCTATGGAAATATGGATAAATAGGGTAGGCCTTATCACTTAAATGATTAATTCAGTACTTTTTGGTATATTTCCACATGAGTTTTATGTGATTATTAGATGAGGAATGAATGAGGGTTGACATTACACACACACACACACACACACACACACACACACACACACAAAACAATCCATTTTGGAAATATCTTGCATTAAATCACTTAGGCCAAAATTTTAAACACATTTATTTTGAAAACTAGATGCCTTTTGGGAGTTAGACACTTTGTAAGAAAATGAATTATTGTGTTGATGAATGTTTCTACTTGGGATGTATGTGTTTAGGGATATAGAGAATATGAACATGTCTAAATATGGTAGTGAAGGATACTAATAATGTTTAGATATATTTGCATAGTGTAGAAGGCCTGATGATGAGTAAAATTTTAACCACCAATTAAAATGGACAACGTTATACAACCTCACCTATGATCATAGGATGAAGTGACTACTTGGTGCATAAAATCCATTACCTTCATTAATTTTCAACCCATGGTACATTAATATTTGATAAGCTGTTAACACTATATGTGTATTACTAGTATTTATAGAATGTTAGGGCCTAATCAATGTATAAATAGAGACATGCTTTCATAAAGTAAATTACATGAAAGTAAATTATAAAAATAAATCAAATCTATTTCAAAATTTAATTAAAAATAATACAAAATCACAAATAACACATTATAATAATTCAACATAAAATAAAATACACATCCAAACAATGCATAAATAATACAAAGCTAATGGACAAAGAATTAATATATCAAACTGTGTGAGTGGGAACTACCTCATTTGGGTTGGATCTTGATTTTTCTCCTTGTTAATCCAGATAAATTACTAAAATATAAATTTATTTCATAAAAATAATAGTTCTACTCATAAAAGAGTTACAAAATTACAAATCTATGACTATTAACTAATTTATTGATTAACTCTTGATTATTCTATAGAACCTATACTCTAACTATTATATAGGAGAGATAGGTTACTTATTTAGAAGATAAAAAATTTAGTAAGTGGAAATAATAAATTTGTGGTTGCACTTAATAGTAATATGCAATAATATTAGTTTTGAATAGGAAAAAATATATATAGGAAGAATAATTCATGTAATGAGGAGATAAGTATTCAATTGAGAGAATCACTCTTCCCTATATTCATGGCACTATTATTTCTCTTATAATCATGTAAGATATCTTCAACTCCAATCCACCAACTAAATTATAATGGAAATAATTGTTATAACTATTGCTATGGGATATCACTTAAAACACACCTACAACCATTGTTATGGTCTATCATGGCCCAAATTACTATGGACTATTTCTGAGAGCCATAATTTTCCATACATACTTGAAATGAGATGACTTTTTTTAAAAGTATATAATATTTCAAGGGGAGTCCAAATATGAAATAATAATCAATATTAGGAAAGTCCTTGATGTTTTTTTCATTATTTGAAAATGGATATATTTTAACATAGAAATCCATATAGCCACTTGTTATAGATTGGTAGTAATTCAAATGGATCTCTCTCTATTTCATAGTTTTAGATATAATAAACCTTAAAAAAAGTGTATTAAGTATTATTCATCCATTAACAACCTATAATAGTTTTTTAAGGTTTTATTGTGTAGATGTTGTAGGAAATCTAGGTAGATGCTATAGGATACCACTATTATTTGGTATATAAAATTTGGGTAGATGCTACATGATTCCACTATTTGTTACTATATATTATCATAACTTGTGAGAAATTTGATAATTATTTACTATTTTTGGGAATATTGGTATATTATTCCTAATTTAGTTAAGGGTATAGTTTAATAAAAATAGTGAATAGATATGAAATAATTAAGATACTGATTTGTATAATTTGACTATAATTTAACTCTTTCTAAAAATAGTAATGAGGGAAAGAAAACAAGACTTAGTTGGAAACTAACTGATATGGCTATTATAGAGTCTAAAATTCACTATGTAAGACTGGGAAACTATCATAAATTAGGTTCTAGCCTTTATTTTTTGATTGGATAGGATTGTCAAAATAGGATGCCATGGGGTTTAACACTATAGTCTTCCTTTTCTATTATTGGCTAGGAGACTTGAGATTTCTGATTTTTGTTCATTATGTCCTGTGAGCCTGACTATGAAATTTCAACTATTGGATGTGTACAAAACTCTTTATATAATTGATTTAATATTCAAACCCTAGACTCCATTGCGCTTTGATAAACTTTGGGAAAGAGGGGGGTTAGTGTGTGTAAGATGTGCTGAATGAGTATCCACACCCCTTGTTTGGGGATGTTTCCTACATACCAATATGCTAAAGAGGGATCAAGCCATTTGTAGTTATCCCACTTGATGTGCTTTGTGAAATTATGTGTATGTAGATGAAAAATGCTAAAATATATGTGTTTAAGGTGATTAGGGACTGGTGTAAGGATTTGAATAAGCTTGTAGTAGTATTAGCTAGATGTATACAAAGAATAGAGAAGATTACCTTAGTATTGCTTATATTCTTTCTTGCTTTGTGATATTTTCCAACCCTTTCCAAATGAACTTTGAATGGGCTTTTATAGGGATTTTTTAGTCATGGGTTAAACATGCTCAGATTAGGCTGATAAGAAGAGGGATAAGAACCAAAAGGAAATAACTATTGGAGGTAAAAATACACTTAGATAGGAGTACTGAAAGTATACACTAGAAGGTTTGACACCATAGTCTGAGTTGGGCACTATAGTCCTAAGATAATAAGACTTAGGGGGATAAATTTGTCATGGAAAGAACAGTCTGGCTAAGCCACTCTAAAATGATGCCAACCAACTATAGATGGAATAAGGCATGTACCTATTGATAATGCTTGGGTAATGTACTAAACTCAAAAAGAAAAGAAAACAAATGTGTCACATACATTACCCCTAATCACTAGTGTCTAGAACATGGATTTTGATCTAGAAGTTATACTAACTATCGTATCTAAGTTAGAAGTGAGAGGCATTATGCCATTCATGATGCCCCTATATCTATATTCTTTGAGAAAAAGTATATTAAAAACTACTGATTCTAAACTGGTATGAATGTGCAAAACTGTAGTTGAACCTACTTTTTTACTTACTTCTAAAAAGTCAAGTTTTTCTACTATTTGGATAAGAGTGATGAAAAATAACACTAGAGGGTTTGGCACTATAGTCCAATCTTGGTGCTATTGTCTTGGGCTAAATATAATGACTATTCTAACATTTTCACTATTTTCTTGGTCTGTTCTCTCTAGTTTAATGTCTAGTTATTATTTTGGGTGTTCTAAAAACTACTTTTTCAACTATTAAGAGATTTGATCTCTATGACAAAACCCCTATTTGTTTCCCCTTCTTCTCAGGGTAGGAATGAAGACCCTACAATGACTACCCTTAGAATAAATATTGCTACAAGTGTGTTGTCTTAAAAAAATACATGATATAATAATGATAATTGATGAGATATCTCAAGATATAATATGTTTTGTAATGAGAGATTATTAGATCAACAAGGGTATGCCTAGATAGATATGAAAATTTAATATCATGTGTAATGTACTAAATTATAACTAAAAGTCTAGTTATTTATTAGTTATTAGTTGAAAAGAAAGGATGGATCATGTTGTCTATCATAGCATCCAAGAAATCAAGAATAATGCATGATGTGGATCATGGAATTACAAATAATGAGAAGTAAACAAGCAAAAATCATGCAAAGTAAGAATCAATAAGTATAAAAGGGTTTCCAAGGGGCCAAACAAACAAGGGACATGGGCATATGCCACTAAAATTAGAAAACAACCATACAAGGCATGTTCAAATGCCACATATGCATACAAGTGAAATAAGCAAGGTTGGTGTGAAAGTCACAATTAGATAGAAGAGTATAGGTAAAGGACATTAGAAAACATCATAAGGCACACACAAGAATAGAAGCAAAGGATGTTGGAAAATGTCCTAAGGCACATAAAATAGACAAATAAGAACTATGAAATGCAATCACATCTAGCTATGCAAAGTAAGAAAGTAAATCATGTAATATACTAAAAATACAGTCACATCTAACTAATCAAAGCAATAATTGAAAATATGCAAGACATGTAGTACAAGACTAGGTATATGCTAAGAAATACACAAGTGTTATATATTAGTAAAATGTCAATAGAATAATCTATGTAAGCTAACTAGTAATGTACATCAACATGATAACTAGGGTGTGTGGTGTAGGAATGATATAACTTGGATGGTGTAGTCATGTAGAAGATGCCCCCAATGGGTATGCATATCGATGTGTGCCTAAAATGTAAAATTAGGATTCCCCCTCAATGGGTATAGTGAAGTAATTAAGGATATTTATGTCACTACACACACTCAAAAAAGATCAAGTAAAGCATGTTAATGTAGATAAACTGACAAGTAATAGAATAGAACAAAAAATTTAAGTATAACATAGTAGTATAGATGTAAAGCATGGATGATGCATACAATCAAAATGTTTTTGGAATTTTGAATTATTTGAATGTTTTTGTATTTTGAAGGCCTATATTACTTTTGGATTTTTTAAAATATTTAAATGTTTTTGATATTTTTGATATTTGAGCTATGTACAATCAATCATAAGAATACTATGTATAAGAAATATCGATAAACTATGTACAAGTAAGTAAAATTTAACTATGTACATGCATATAAATTAAACAATATGTACACATTGATAGAAAATACTAGGCTAGAGCAAGTGAAGTGTTTAAGGATGGAGCCCACTAGGGATGGAGATGGAGAAAGGGACCATGAACATCATCAAATGCCTCAAGATAATCATCATAAGTATCATTTTATGCCATAAACTCTATAGACATGGTGTCATCCTACTAAAGTTGAACTAGACATGGCTATGGTGGTGAAGATGTTAATTCTCCTCTAGGATGTTTAGCACTAGTAATAGATGGCTTCGATAGAAATGGTGAAGCTGGTGTTGGTGGTGATGTAATTTGAATAATACCCTAAGCTTGTAGTTTATCCAATCTTTTTTGTAAAGTTATACATGATTTTGTATCATGGCCTATGATCCTGTGAAAAAGATAAAATGGATGACCATCCTACTATGATAATATTCTAATAGTTCTATGTCATATTATAGGTAGTGTGATTAATCTACTATCAAATAACATTTGTAGAATAATCTATGGCTAATGTTATTTATTGCCTATCTAAATCTGAATGACTAGCTCTATATCCATAAAGGTAACCATGTGAACTATGTGTGACAAGTGATCTAATTGTGGTTGTGAATATGGAGTATATCTTGAGAGTGTAGTGTGAGATGCTAAGAGTAATGTAGGATGTGTAATATGAGGTCTAGAGTCATCTCGATATTCTCTTAGGCCAATTAGTGTAAATCTCAATCCACACAAATAGTCATCTATGAGTGTGGGTTTTGTATCATCATATAAATTAGTTCAAGAATTTGTATCAACATCATATACATATGGTAACTCAAAATTTACCATAAGGGGTAGATATGATATGGAAGTCTCATTAACTATAGTATTAGAAGATAATAATTCTATGAGAGTATTTGTAACTGATGGAGTAATTATATTTATAAAATTAATTGGTACTACTGGACCTACTTCTAGTGAATGTATAATTGTAATAGGTGTAGGAAATATGACTGATGAATTAGATCGAATGGTTGAAGCTATTATGATTGGCTAAATATCTAGAGATAAGAACACAACTATAAGTGGAGGAGTGTAATATGTGTTATTCTCTCCTACCTCATATGTATTTATCTAATCAAGATAAATTTAATGAGGTGATGATTGAATTGAGATATGAGGTGTCCCATCTGGTGAAATAATGAAAGATCACTTTGTAATATGATAATATCTAAGTGGCTAACTATCTACTGGGAATGTGGATAGGTATCCTTCATGGAAAAACTTAATACCTTGGTGAAGAGTAGAAGTAACTCCCCCCATGGCATGTATCCAAGGTTGTCCAAGTAAAATATTATAATGAAGAGGACCTAACATGACCTAAAATTATGTAGAGAGGGTTTTGGGCCCTACCATGATATCTAAAGCAATAATTCCCAATGTCTATCATTTTATATCATCAAATCCTCTAATATTCTTATATGATTTTTACATGGATACCATATCTACACCTATGGTCTATAAGAGTTTAATATTACATATATTAAGTCCAGAACCACTATCAACTAGAACTCTCTTAATTGTACTAGTTTTGACTTGAACTTGTATGGATAGTTGTAAATTTTGATTAATAATTGTCTAAGATGGCATGTCCTCATGATAAAAATAAATAACATCTTCTATATTTATTATCTTGTTGACCACTAATGCAAAATAATAAGACTCTGAATCAATGGGCATATAAGTCTAAGTGAGTGCCTAATAAAAAATGTCCTTGAACACATTGGATTTCCAAAGTAGTTCTAGCATCAAAATGCTAGTTGGTGTGTTCAAAACTAATCAACAATATCATATTCCTTGTGTGGATATACCTTCATGGGTGGGTTGGGCCTAGGATGGGAAGGAATAAGAGAGTGGAAAGGCTCTTGACTAGGTATAAGAGGCATGGTAGCACGTCAAGTACTAGCTCTAACCACATTATCTACTATCCATATAGGACTAGTAGTATCTATGGGAGGAGAGTGTAGACAAATGATAGGTTGAGGTGTTGGGGGATAAAGGGTGTCAAATGGGCTCTCTGATGATAGTTATTGTCCTAGGGAAGACTAAAATTAACCAGGTAACATAGCTTATCATAGGATAGAGGTTCTAAGGGATGTGAGGTAAGAGGTACCTTAACATATTTAGCACCTAATTTATTAATATTATCCCATATTATAAAAATTAAGAATGAAATGCAAATAATGAAGCTTTGCACTAACACATGGTAAAATTCATCGTTCATGTACATGATAGGACCAAGTATGGTCTCTTTATTATTTGTAAGAAATGATAGAAATATTTGGAAATAAGTGAGATCAATTTTTGTTTGATTTTATGTGAAATATAACTCTACATTTAAGGTGATACTTCAAGAAGAAAAGTGGAGCTAGTATAAGAAAGTAGGGTTTTGAATGAAATTACTTTTAAAATTACTAAAGAATTTTAAAAAATTTATGCAAATTTTTGATTTAATTATGTAAGTAAAAAATCAGAAAAATATAAGAATAATATTGGGACCTATTATGGGAAACTAGGGTTTAAAAGAAAATAATTATAAAATTACCATGAAATTTTAAAACTTAAAGTGAATTTATGATTTAAATATGCAAGTAAAAAATAAAAAAATATTGTAAAAATTAGTAAGGAATTTATCGTAGGTTTTTTGTGTAATCAAAGTAAGTCGAGTTCAACAAATGATTTAATATTTTTAGGAATATTGGTGTATTATTCCTAATTTAGTTAAGGGTTCAGAGTAATAAATTAGTAAATAAATATGCAATAATTAAGCTATTAACTAGTATAATTTGATTGTAATTTAACTCTTTCTAAAAATAGTAATAAGGGAAAGAAAACAAGACTTAGCTAAAAAATGACTAAGATAGTTGCTACAGAGATTGAAATTCACTGTGTAGGATTGGGACACTATCACAAATTAGGTTTTGGACTTCATTTTTGATTGAATAGGAGAACCAAAATACGATACCCTAGGGTCTAGTGATATATTCCTCTTTTGTCACTATTGTCTAGGAGACTTGAGCTTTCTGGGTTTTTTTTGTTGTGTTTGTATGAGACCTATTATGAAATTTTGACTATTGGATGTCCATATAACTCCCTATATATCTGATTTAGTCTTAAAACTCTAGACTCCATTACACTTTGATAAAATTTGGAAAATAAGGGGGGAGGGTTAGTGTGTGTAAGATGCACTAAACGTGTATCCACACCCCTTGTGTGGGCACATTTCCTACATACCAATACTCTAAATAGGGATAAATCCATATGTAATTATCCCACTTGATGTGCTTTGTGTA
Organism: Torreya grandis; assembly: GCA_037957365.1. Classification (NCBI taxonomy): domain Eukaryota; kingdom Viridiplantae; phylum Streptophyta; class Pinopsida; order Cupressales; family Taxaceae; genus Torreya; species Torreya grandis. The sequence goes on along the minus strand of JARHVA010004230.1, from coordinate 787,380 downwards.
ATTATGTGTATGAAAATATAAAATGCTAAACTAGATGTGCTTGAGGCTAGGGACTTTTGTAAGGATTTGAATAATATTGTAGTAGTATTGGTTGGTTGTATGCAAAAAATAGGAAATATTTCCTTAGTATTCTTGATTGTATTCTTCCTTACTTTGTGATATTTTCCAACCCTTTCCAAATTAACTTTGAATGGGATTTTATAGGGATCTATTGGTCATGGGTTGAATGTGTTTGCATTAGGCCTACAAGAAGAGAGATAAAAACTTAAAATAACTAATTGTTGGAGGTAAAAATGCACTTTGATAGGAGTGTCAAAAGTGGACACTAGAGGGCTTGGTGCTATAGTCTAGGTTGGGTGCTATAGTCTTGAGCTAAAGGGACCAGGGGGATAGATTTGTGATGGAAAGAGTAGTTTGGTTGAGCTAGGATTAGGTTTAGAAGGTTACAAATGGATAGGAATCATTGAAAAGAGACCTATGAGGGTCATGAGAGAAAGAGGGACTTATAAGTTGGGTGTCATTATCCATAATCAAGTTAAAAATTTTCACATCTTATATGACTACAGATAACCATTGAATAACATACATTATTCATTCACCATTAGTACACAAATTTTATATATCAAGAAATCATATTATTCTATCTAGAAATAATCATTCCTTAAACCATAATAATGAATATATGCATCATAAAAATATATTGTGCTAATATGGATAATTATAGATATAATTATATTATGGGTATATGAATAGTGAATTATACAGTGGATGAAGGATGAATATATAGTAGGATGAGGTACATTTTTAAGACTCATCACACCCCCAAACTTATCCAGTTACATATTACTTGTGTAATACAATAGGATAAGCTATTATTAGGAAGGCGTGTATTATGTATAATGATTAAAATCATAAAGCTATGTTTCTCCATGATATATGAAAATAAATCATGTATCTCTCATATATTGTCATTAGCCTACAAATTAACTTCAATGTTATAGTGCCTTAGTTGGGTGAATAGGTTTTTTTGTCCTCATAAAAACCTTAAATCATTCAGGAACATATGTCATTGAAACAAAATTATTTTTTCAAAATGTTATTCATCTAATATGATCTAAAATTATGGGAGTTGAAGTAGGCAATATTTGTTTCTTTTCTTTTTTAATTTTTAATTTTTATGCCATACTTCCTCATAATTTTTAATCTTCACAAATATAGTAGTGACTAGTATTACAACATATACATAGGACACTATAAATATAAATATGAATTCCATGATTAGAAAATTATGTGCTAATCATGCAAGGCTTCAATAACTAAAAATATCATGTATATTACTTGCATAGGATTCCATGAAATCACTCCCATTAACTTTATGTTTGATGCTATATATGCCTATGGAAACACACACACACACACACACACACACACACACACACACACACACACACACACACACACACACACACACACACACACACACACACACACACACACACACACACACACACACACACGCACGCACACACGCACGCACACACACACGCACACACACACACACACACACACAGAACATTCTCTCCCAAAATTAAGGTAGATATTTGTCCTCAAGTAGAATAACCTTGCCCCCAATAAAGTGTGGAAGAGGTTACTATGCAGATTATATGATTTAGAAAAGGAAAAGTTGGGTGATGGGATGGTGAGGAAGATGAAAACATGTCATGGAGTAATGAAGTGGGATATGATATGTATGAATATTTATGGTGGAGGTAATATTAGTTATAAGTGTGGTATAAAGATCACAAAAAGTATATGAGTGCATTAAATATTTCTAGTAGGTAAATAAATGAGTAATTTGAAAAAAAAAAACATAATAACTTGAACTTATAATGGCTTACCAATCCTAGAATATGTGTTATAAGACTCATATATCAAGTTTCATAAATAATGTAAGCCTCCAAGAAATTTATTTTAATAAATAAATTTAGCAACCAAATAACTTGAATGATTTATCAAACCAAATGTATGTAACTAAGGCATGTAGGAAATGTGGTGATGGAATAGTAGAATCTCCTCCAAGCAGTGTGAGAAAGTATTGATATCAACAATAAAAAATGATAGAAATAATATGTAGGAATGTTGAAAGTTACAAAAATATATATCAAAATAAATATATTTTTATGAAGTTTGATGGTATATTGGATATTCATCTAGATGAACATGAAATACAAAAATCCCCATGGTGTAGAAAATAAGTCATATGAAGCAAAAGAGAATTTTTTTATTGTCATGAGAATGTGACAAAGATAAAACACATAAGAAAATTTAAAAATTCAAGGATTCAATAATAGGTAAAAATATTGATGGTAGAGGCTGCAAGACAAACTATGGTAGTGGCTTATATAAAACAACTAGGTAGTAGTGGTTTCAAGTACAAGCTAAGAACCTGTAGACATTGTGATAATGGAATTTAATACCACATATACAAGGATAAAACATGGATTTGTATATAAATAAATAATTGAATCAATCTATTATAGGTAATTAGAAATAGGAAAGATGAATAATAGAGACATAGATCCTAACACCTCCCAAAAAATAGTAAGTTTTATAATTTACAATAAGGATGTTGTTACTATACACATTGAATCCTATAAAATTTATAAGAAATATGTAAATAAAAATATAAGATACAAGTGAAATAAATAAAAATATAAATGGATACAAAATTAAAGTCATGATAAATTTCTTTATTGATTAATTTTTTAATTTTTCTTACTATTTTGGAATTTTCCCTTTGATTGGCTATCCATCTAGTATCCTAATCAAGGCTCTTTATTTATCACTTGGTTATAAATCAAGCTATGTCTATGATGCAAGGTTGTTAATAATTCTGTAAGGTTTTCATTATTAAATTTTTTTTGCAACATTTTTGAATTTTACCAAAAATGATAACATGGTTGAGAGGTTAAGAATAATCTATACCATGGCCTCAAAATCAACCCAATTATCTCTATTTAATTATCCATAATGATGTAATTAGAAGTGATGTTTGTTGATGAGGAAGGTATCCTAATAAAATTATAAGTGCATAACTTTCATGTCTATTTGTCTAATATCTAATCTTTTTGTTAACCAACACATCAATGTGCAACTTGGTAGTCTTCTTGTGTCAAACAATGTCCAATATTTTTGTATAAAGCTCTTTGTTATGTGTAATTATAAGGATACATGAGTCTTAATTGGAAGGAACTCAAGTGATATGAATCCACATGAAATGCATATCAAAAAAATGTGGGTTCCCCACACACCATGTGTTACATTGAAGTGTGTACTTTGGTATATAGTAGAGATATTCTTACAAGCAAGTTGTGATAAATCTAAGAGATTTCATAGAAAGCATCATTATCCACCTATAGAATTTTGAAATAATTGTTAATTTTGAAAAATTAGTAATGAAAGTATTTATTCAAGTTATGTTTAGAATGGGTAGATTGAATTATTGAGATGATAAAATCTTTTCAATAATGAAACGATTAATATTAAGTCTATGCATTTTAGAAATCAAATAAAAATACACATAACGTGACATCTAATTAATGAAACAAAACTAATTTATATCTTGAAAAATAAAAATATATATATTTAAATTTACCATAAAATTGATTACTATGCCAAAAATATATTTTCTAATGTAACATAAGAAAATTCAATCATTCATCCATTTATCAAGGGTAATTCTTAGTGAAGGTTCAAAGATATTAAAATAAATAGCAATCTAGTCCTTGAATCATATGTAAGAGAATGACCAACAAAACCTAATAAGATTCATAATGTGCATTGTTATACAAAATTAGAATTTTTAAAAGCCTCAAAATAGTGTTACAATGTTGATAAATTTCATCATTAGATACAAACATGTTTTGATAAATAAGATTGTGCAATTGGGATGAATGATTAATAAGATAATCAAGTTGTCCTAGATAATGTTATAGATGGATTGATGTTACCTTGTATATGTATTTTCATAAGTGAGGATGAATGTGTTTATGTATGGTGCTCTTATTCTTTGGTAAATGGTGGAAAATGTGTTTTATTACTCAAAAAAAGGAAAAAATTAGAAAATCAAATATCTCATAAATTATTGGAGATGTGTAAAAATTTAAAGATGTTTTTATTTAAGAGTTCACCAAAAATAAAAACAATTATCTTAGAGTTTAATTATGACCATTTTGGATAGTTTCACTTTTCTAGTTGTGAAATGATACCCACCCTATTTACTATAAGATAAAATAAAACTGGATATCGAACAAAAAATGTTGCTTGAATTTTTTTTGAAAGAATTTTATTTTAGTCATATAAATATATCCAAAAACCTCTCCTAAAATTTAATTATGAGTATTTTAAAATATTAATCTTTATTTTCATTTTTTCTCCTTAACTGGTAGATATCTAACAAATTTTGAGTTGTACAAAGACTAAAAGAGACTTTTATAAAAAACACTAATATATACAAAAATCTTTCTTAGAATTTTAATCAAAGAAAATTTGAATTCTTTCCCTTTTTATATGACATATTAGTTTTGAGATTCAAAATAAAAGAAAAAACTATATGTGGATTGTTCTAATTAGTAATATTGACTATATTCCACCACAAGGACGAAAAATCACAAAATTTATAGACATAAATATTCAAAATTTATATTTAAAAATGAATTATACATAGGCTGGTCATTAATTCTTATAGTCTTATTATGAATGAGGTGGAACAAGGATTGACACATTATTGATGATGAAATGTTCATTGTGGTTGTGAGGATATCCATAGATATCATCTTTTATTATGGGTGATGGGTGTGGTTTACAATCATTGAATGTAATTTCATGAATACAATGGGGATTATTTCTTTATCACAATATAGGTAATCTAATTTTATGTGCAAAGTGAGCAAGACAATTTTCAACTTGAAGGTTGAGTGTATAAATTAAGATTAAAACATAACTCTTATTTTCAAAATTGAGCCTATAGATTCAAATATTGAGAAATTTTAGTAATAATTTAATAATGTTATCTCATCATATAGGTTATACTAGGTTATTGGGTATTTTAGATAAACAAACCTATGATGGTTTGTTGAAACCTAGTATTTATTGTAGATATCAGTGGTGAGGTGGTGGATGGCATGACTAGCCTTGATACCAAGGCCAATGGGTGGGTGGTTGTTGGTAATGCATTAAGTGGTATGGAGATGGTGGTGGGATGTAATTAAAAATATGTAATGTAATTAATTATGGATAATATAATAAAACTAAAATTCCAAATATTCAAGAGGCATACTTGGATTTATTTTTATTGGTGGACAAGGTCCTCTTTGAGCTTCTTTTCTTTGAGTCTCATTTGAAAATAGTGAATCATTGTATTATTTTTAATCATTTGATAAAACATCTTTGAATACATTCTCATCCTTCATTTAGAATAAATCAAGACAATAAGAAACATCCTTTTCTATTTTCCTTTGAAATATTTTGTGTTATATAAAAATTGGTAGACTCCTTGATTTTATTTATGTAACATACACCTTATATTTATTACATCTTTCATTATGTTCAAATTCTCTAATTTGGAAAGAACATATATATGGGGTTGCAACATTATTGTATGGAGAATGAGTTTAGATTGATTCTCTTTAATAGGTTAATCCATTTCTATGGATGCAAGTTAGATTCCTATAATAGGCATGACTATCTAAGTAAAGTAAATTAATGTTGGTATCCATTCCTCATTGACAAATCCATATGTTTATACAAAAAGAATCAATTTAAGAAACCTTTCTTGATTACTAAGTGCAAGAGTCTTAGCAAGAGAAATTAATATAGACTACTCTTTATCAACAAATTTTGGAGAAATTGTAGGTTCATCAACTAATGTAACACAAGTGTAGATCAATCTCATTCACCAAAAAGTGTAGAGGTTGATAAACTAGTAATTTATACATGCCACTTCCCTCATTAACATGTGTAGCCACAAGTGTAGATAATATCTCTTTGTAGACACATTTAGGTATTTTTACAAAATAAATTGTTGTAGATAACATTTTCTTATTAATAAGATCAATATTTTCTAATTGAGAAGTTATTTTAGGCACCTCCTCTTTTTAAAACATTGTTTTAGGGATAGGGACATAATATTTATCCTTATGTCTTACCTCCATATTTATTACCCTGATTAAATCTAACAACATGGTGTTTTGTTGCAGTTATTCAATCATAGCTTTTAGGGATGATACCTCGTAATATACATCAACCATATCTTCATTATATATGTCATTACCCATTGAAACTCCCTCAACTTTATTTTTATCATCCATTTCTCTTATTTTAATAGGGTTGGTTTTTATTTGGAAAAAAATGGATTTTTTTCCTAATTAGTACGATATCACATAGAGATAAACAAAGGTATGAACTGACCTTTTTTATATTCTGTAGTGAAAGGTGAAAATTTTGATATTTTAAATTCTTAATTTCATAAAATAAATTTACTCTAGGAAATCATAAAACTTAATCTAGTAAAACAAGAAATTAAACTAATATTATTAAAAACCAAGTACTTGACACCTTCCTAGACAATGGTTTCAAAATGATGAGTATAATTTTAACCACCATTTAAACCTAACAACCTTGTACAACTTCACCTATGCTCATAAGATGAAGTAACCAATTGGTGTATAAAAACCACTACCTTCATTAATTATCAACCTAAGGTACATTTACTTTTGACAAGATGTTAACACTATATGTGTGGTACTACTTCTCTATAGAATGTTGGGTCCTAATCATTGTGTAGATAAAGACACATTTGCATAAAGTAAATTACATGAAATTAAATTAAAGAAAGAAATCTAATCTATTCCAAATTTGAATTATAAAAAATACAAATGATTAAATATGATTAAAAATAAATCTCACATAAAACCAAATCACACATATTATAATAATTAAACATAAAATAAGAAATTCATCCCAATAATGCATAAATAATACTAAGCTAACATACATGGAATCAGTCTAACTAACCATGTGAGTGGACCTTGCCTCATTTGTGTTGGATATTAAATCTTCTCTTTCTTAAAATAGATAAATTACTATAATCTAAATTTATTCCATAAATATAATATTTTTACTCATAAGAGAGTTACAAGATTACAAACCTATGACTATTGATTAATTGATTGATTAACTCCCAATTATTCTAGGCAACCTAAACTCTTCCAATTATATAAGAGAGATAGGTTCCTTATTTGGATTATAAAAAATAATATTAATTTACAACAATAAATATGTGTTTACACTTAATAACAATATGGAACAATATTATTTATGCATAAGACAAAATAATATATATGAATAATAATCTATGCAGTGAGGAGAAAAGTATCTAATTGAAAGAATCACTCCTCCCTATATTCATGGTGCTATTATTGCTCCTAGAATAATGGAAGATATATCCAACTCCAAACCACCACTAAATTACAATGTAAATAGTTTATATATCCATTGTTATAGGTTGACATTGAAAATGCACCTACAACCATTGTTATGGGTTGTCACAACCCAAATTGGTACGGGATGCTTCTAGGAGCCATAAATTTCACATATATACTCAAAATGAGATGATTTTTTTGAAGTATATAATTTTTAAATATAAATCCAAAAATGAAATAATATTCAATATTAGGAAACTCATTGATACTAGTTTTTCACTATTTTTAACTAACATGTTTTAACCCATAAATGCATTTTGTCACTTGTTATAGGTTGGTAACAAGTCAAATGGACCTCTCTTTTATAGTTGTAGTTATAATAAATCTTAAAATAAGTGTATTTTAAATTATTCATACATAAAAAAAATATCATAGTTGTTTAAGGTTCTACTATCCAAATGATATAGAAAATCTAGGTAGATGTTATAGGCTACAACTATAAGTTGTTGTAGGAAACCTAGGTAGATGTTATAGGATGCCACTACCAGTTGATGTTGGTTGTCATAACTTGTGATAAAAATGATAACAATTGAATAACCTAAATTATTCCTTCACTATTAGTAAACAAAATATATAGAAAAATAAATCATACTATTTTATCTAGAAATAATCATTGCTTAAACCATAACAAGGAATATATGCATCATAAACATATATTGTGTTAATATGGACAATTATGGGTATGTGAAAAGTGGATTATAAAATGGCTGAAGCTTGAATATATAGTAGGATAAGGGACATTTATTTGAATCATCACCTAAGTCATTAGAATGATAATGGTTAATTAAGAGATAAGAAATAATGTACAAAGAGATAATGAACACAAGCCTTTTGATAACAAGAAGGTCTAGAACTAAAAGGTACATCCATGATAGGTATTTTCCAAGTGTAAAATACTAAGTTACTATATAAAACATATTTTAATATATAAATTCTCCTCTCCCATATTTAATTTAGTAATGAAATTTATATTTTTTAGGAAATAAATGTGTGCCTAGGTGTGTATAACACACCTTGACTTTTTGTGAGGCCAACTTAAGTGATTTGCTAGAGACTAACTTGTGTGTTGATGAAACCATCTTACCTTTTATAAATTTTATTTGAAAGTATGCCTCATTATTAATCATTAAAAATAAGATTAAGCTAATTTTTAACATATTTGTTCATGTACATATAGAAATTGGAGGACACATGCCTCCAATCTTGGTGTAAAGGTGTGTTGTAACATGACCATTGAGATTGTTTCATCTCAATTATGTAACACAAATATGTACACAACTTTGTGAGTGTGAGAAATTTAAACAAATTTCAATATACATATGGTGAGGGTGGATGATTTAATCAAATCCAATGTATAATTTTAGTGAAGTTAGATGATTTTAACAAATATAAATTATAATTTTGGCAATAATAAATAATTTAATCAACTCGACCTTCCAAAGGTGAACCAACTACTATAGTATATTATCTTGATAATAGTTCATAATAGTCCATTTGAGGTATAATGATATTCCATAATAGTATTTTAAATCTATAAAATGACTTGATTTTTACAATTTTAGGTGCCCTTTACATAGCATAAGTACCTCATATATGTATCAATATAAAATATAGCTATATTAATAGTACCAATATATATAATTCCACAAAAATTATGTATCTAAATCATATAATTATTAAAAGTGGTGAATTTGAAATTGATGTAAGTGTGGAGGACATGTTTTTATGACACACTTTCACTAAATTTAGAAAATCTAATAATTGGTGTAAATGTGAATAACATGCTTCTATAACATGCCCCCACTAAATATATAAAATTTTAAAACTAACACTAATGTGGGGAATATGTTTATATAGCATGCCCCTAATAAACCTATAGAATCTAAGAGTTTGTGTAAATTTGGAGAAAATGTTTCTATAACATGCCCCTACTATAATTTTGAATGATGAAAATGTGGAATTCATGAATCTATGACATGCCCCCACTAATAACCCCCCTTTTGAGGTGAGAGGAAGTATAATTTGGTAGTTCATTTAACTCAAAATTCTAAGATAATTGTATAAGATGAGTATGGATCATGTACTAAATAAGAATAACATGTATAGGTAGATATAACAATGAAGCACACAACATATTATCACATCAAGTCCTTAGATGAATGATAAGATCATGCAAATTTATATAGAGTAACCATACATGTTCAACAAATAATTAAGCACACACATAAGATCAATCAAAATTAAAGTAACAAGAAATGGTCCAAGGGGATCTCATATAAGGGGCATGTTCAAATGCTTAAAAATCAAAGGGACATGACTTAGTCAATGTCCACAAATCATATAATGACATATTAAAATGCCCATACAAAAAATAATAACATATTAAAATTTACAAATAGGCAAACAAAATCACGGGTGCCACAATCAATGGATCATATTAAAATGATCAAGTAAGAAATGCAATGCAAGCAAATAACAATCAATGAACATGCTCAAAGAAGTGCATAAATGAAATCATGGAATATAGGCAACCAACATAAACATAATGTTCTAGTTCCTAAAAATATGTGTTTATAGAAAATGTTAAGTACATAGCATATAAATTACACTATGAAAGGTATAAACATGGATATAGGCATGTGTAAGTATATAATTTCAAACAAGATACTGAAAATTGATCATATAATAATATAACCTAGGTGTATCATGATAAAAATTATATGTTGCCAATGTATTTATGACATGAGTAGAGGGAAGGACCAACATATGTATGTGTATATATTATGTATCTGAGTATTCATATATCACACTTGAATAATGTGTGAAACATATGTGTATCATGAAAAATAATTATGTGTTATCTACTAACATGGATAAAACAACATAAGTATATTAAATAGTACAACGAAGAAAATACTAAAAGTTTTTGGGATTTTTTAATTATTTTATATTTTTAGTTTTTTTTCTTAAATTTTTTTGTGGAATATTTAGATGTTTTCAACATTATGTTGGATCATTTGCATTATTTTCATCATGGATAGATAGGTGAAAATGGTTCATGATATGTTATTATTCACTATTTACATGTGAATTATAATAATGAATATCATCATATGGTATATGGATCAATTTTAGTTTATGGGAAAAGGAGATAACTTGCTGATTTTTCTCATTTTTAGATTCAATTTGATATAAACAAAGATTTCCCAATGTGAATGAATATTGATATTTTGTGGCATAATAAAAAACTTTATTTGAATCAATTTAGGACCACAACCAATTGGTATTACTATATTACCAAATATATTCAAGTAAAATATAACCTTTCTTCTTATTATTATTATTATTTTAGTATCTACACTCGAAAATCTTTATTTTCTACATTACCCTTACCTTACTTTTGATGTTTCTTTGGTATCTTTAACCTATCCCTTATTTATAAATTACTATTGAATTTTATTAGGTGGCGTAAAGAATTTTGTATGTGTGTAAACAAGAATTGATCCTTCATTGGTATTATTTCATCTCTTGGAGATCTATTCCAAGCATGTTATTTCATAGATCCTAATACCTCCAACTCATACCCTATATTATCCCAATAACAATCATAAAATGAGAGAATTAAAGTCCCTTGAGTTTACTTTGAGGTCATTCAATTAGCATAATTTAATAGGTGTATTATGAGGTACCAAATGGAAGAAAAAAAGAACTAGTTATAGAAAGAGTCCCCCCTACTCACTTTTCACAAAATATTTAGACTACTAGTTGACACAAAAATAACCTAGATCCCCCTACATGGATCACTAGATCTAAAATTAGACTCAATCAATTGTTGATCTCAACCATAAAGTTTCACAAAAGGACTAAGTTTACTATAATAATACCCTGACCCCCAGTTACCACATCTATTTTATCTACCTAAACTAACTAGACATACTCATACCTATGGTTTTAACCATGTCATGGTTAGTTTCATCTACTATCAATGTTTTTGGAGTTGTTCAGGACCTACATAGAAACCTAGATATATAAGTCTCATGATTCACACCCAATGTATGATTCTCTACTAAATAACATATAACTTCCTATAGGACAACACTCAATCTCCTTAACATCAAACATGTAGATGTGGATTTTAGGATCTTAACATTCACTTTTATGTATGTTTTATATGATTTGTTATTGAACCTACCTGATAAATCCATCACGTGATGGGAGGTGTTTAATAATACTTTCCTAGCTTAATTCAGATAAGTCATCAATCCTAACATCTTATGCCAATATTTTGTGAGCATTAATATAAAATACAATGAGCCTATTAAGACATTTAATTATAGGCTATATAATATGTATAGTAGGGTCATTACATTATATATAATAGATACCCAACTAGCTCTAAAAGTGTATAAGAATGCTCTAGATCCTTGAAATTCAATATTATGTACTTATAAATAGCATATTTCAAATCCAAAGAAGTAGATATGAAGCTTAATCCTCAATTCCAAATGTCACTGGCTATCATGAATATACTTCCAAACTTTCCTATCTTGAACCCTATCTAGTTGACTTATGATTCTCTTCCAATGTCATGCTTATTAGAATTTGTAATAGGTAATGGATAATACCCATAAAATTATATAAAATAGTATTAAATCTCTATAAGTATGAGGTTATTTTGGTATGTGACCTCTCAAAGGTGCACATGTATTTGGAATCTAAATCCAAATTCCAATAGTTTATGGAAATTCATGTGGTAGAAATCCCATAAACCTATGGGATGTTGATTAGCAATAATTTATATAGAATCCTAAATGGTTATATGCCCACAAAATTATCACATATGTGGTTTCCCTAAAGGGTTGTGTCTAGTCACATTTGTGTTGATATAGAGCTTAGGATGAAACATACAATTAAAAAATATAATGTTTCCAATGATAATATAAACATAATATCTTTTGGCATCAACATTTATACCCTTTATACATAAAAATAAAAAATACAAGCTGACAAGAATTATAAATCATCAAACATACGACCCTTATAATTTGATGAGGCCCATTCTAAACAAGGTTTTAGAGTCAAGATTCTATTATTTGACTTGTAGGGGAAGTAAAATTTGGCCATTATAGGTTATAGTTCCCTTTAAAACAAAACATTTATTAATATGAAACCTTGATCTTAGGTCTATATCTATCCCTAAAATACAAATTCAAAGAGATAAAAGTGTTTGGAGATTATAAATTAGTAGTCAATCAAGTTAGGATTAAGTTTCAATCAAATCTATCTTACCTAAGGACTTATAAACATATAGCATGGGACTTAATATAAACATTATATGAATTCAATGTCATCCTTATTCATAAATAAAATAACCATGTCATAGACTCACTAAAAAATTTGGCTATGAATCTAACTCCTTTGGATGGTTCAAGGATGCAACACTTTTTTATGGAGCTTATACCCTACCCTTCAGTCCTAGACAACATTGATAAATTTCAAGTTTTCAATGATGGTCATCACATATTAGACCTTTTAAATATATATATATATATATATATATATATATATATATATATATATATATATATATATATATATATATATATATATATATATATATATATGGTATTTAGTGTGCTCACATCATAAATGAGAATGATAGACGAAACACCCTTAGTGAATATTGTGATGAAAATATTTTTATGAACTTGAGACAAAACCACATCTAAAAGGGCATGATCTTAATATAAAGAGTGTTCTATGTAGATAAATTAACACAAAAACAAGAAAGAGAAACTTGTGTTGACTAACAATAACTCACTATAAACCTTGGATCAGATGACAAACCTAGATATATCCACATTGGTCCCAATTTTACCCAAAATAAGATAAAATAGCTTAAGAGATTGATTATGAGATACACATGTCATCACTTGGATATATAAAGAACTCGAGGTTTTTTATCCCTATTTAATAATGTATATCATCCATATAAAGTAGGGACAAAGCCTATTTAGGTAGATACAATGAATTTTGAACCTAATAATAGAACCCCTCATTCATAAATAGGTTCACAAGCTACTCTGAGATAAGATTGTTTTCCCAATCTAACATTATACATGGGTGGATAACTTAGTGCCCATTCAAAAGAATAATGGATAAACTATACTATGTGTCAATTTTACGAACACAAATTGGGCCTTATATAAAGACAACATTCCCTTTCCTTCTTTATATGGACTCATTTATATGGTGATTTGGTCTCAAATGATGTCTCTCTTAGATGGATTATCAGGGTATAACCAAACCTTGGTGAACCTAAAAGATAGACTCAATACTACCTTCACTATAAAATGGGGTACCTTAACTTAAAAGAGGATGACATTCACCCTCATAAATTTTGGATCCACCTTCGATAGATAAATATAATTTTCCTTTAAAATATTAATTTGTAAATGTATACTAATATATATGGATGATCTAATTATATTCTCAAAATGTAAGTTTGATCATGCCCACCACTTACAAAATAAAATTTGAAAGGTGCAAAATGTATGGTATCACCCTTAATCCAAAAAAAAAATGTATTTGGTGTCACATAAGGTAATATCCTTGGTCATATCATTACCAAATAAGGTATCTCTATTGATCCCAAACATTCTAATTCAATTTATTAAATACCTTTCCCTAACAAATAAATAAATTGAAGTTATTATTTATAAAAAATAACTTTGTATGAAAGTTTATATCTAGGTTTTTTGAGACTGTTAAGCTAATGAATGCTATGTTCAAAGATGAAGATAAAGTGGAGTGGAATCCTCAACCAAAAATTACTTCCAAGGTATAAAAAATGCTATCATGTAGGAGTTAGTCTTGACTATCCTAGACTATATGAAGGACTTCCACCTTTATTCCTTCACATATGAACATGCCATAGTTTTTTTACTCACTTAGATAATTGAGGAATAAGAAAATCCCATATATTTAATGAGAATGAAATGTAAATATGAATAACTAAATTACTTCACAATAGATAAACATGTTTTCACTTTGGTCAAGGATGTGAAGAATTTTTGGAATTTTATTCTCAGGAACAAGGTATATGCTATTATTTTTGATCCAACCATAAAGCTTATGTTGGGACATAATTAATTAGGAGAATTCAAAGGTTTATGGATATATATATATATATATATATATATATATATATATATATATATATATATATATATATATATATATATATATATATATATATATATATATCAAACATACCAAGATGGTGAGAGGTTAAGGTTGCACTGAATTAATTACCAAAATTGACCTGAGAATTATTGTGGTGTAGCTAGATCAATTAGAAATGGCTAGCCAAAACTGCTATGATCCAATTATATACTATATTATCTATGATAGAACTCCATTGGGATTGAAAAAAGCATAAAATATATATATAAGGTTGAAATAATCTCATTATATGCTAAATAGAGGAGTACTCCACTAAAACAACTATGATGGAATATACCTCACATGTCTATCAAAAGAAGAGGAAAAAGAGGTCACAACCAGCTTTAATTAAAATTTAGGAACTATCCACCCCTTAAAAATGATAACAACCCTTAAAATCATATGAGTTGTGTATTATTGGCCCACCATATTCAATGATACACACACACACACACACACACACACACACACACACACACACACACACACACACACACACACACACACACACACACACACACACACACACACACACACACACACACACACACACACACACACACACACACACACACACACACACACACACACACACACACACACACACACATCTAGACCTACCATGTGTGTTAGACCTTTGCCAAGATAGAGGTCCATATAGTGATCCCTATCCGACCCATAATATAATAATGTCCATTTCCTCAATATTGACTTGTCTTCATAGGGGTCATCCACAAAAATTCATCACTTTCCCACAAATTTATAATCATTTAAATTGATTAATACACAAGATGGACAAAATAAGTATCCACTAGGAAGATAATAGCAAAATAAGTAACTTCCTTGAAGAGAACATAACTACACAATTTGGCATGTCAATATCACTCATTTTTTATAATGATACTACATTAAAATCAACTGAACTCATTGAATGTGATTATGATATTAGCCTCACCTTGAATTTATCATCAAAATACTATCTAAAGGGAAATAAATTGGTTCATTTGACCAATAAAAACCTAATAGATTAAATTAATATTTTTTTTGAGAAGTGACCTAGATATGTTCACTTGTTACTCAAATACACACTATAGGTTAATTACACTAGATATAATTAGTCCTTTAGAATTCACCTTTATTATTGGTATATCACCTAGACCCAATATTCCTAGTAACCCTTATATTTCCCACTTAAAAATTCATGCATGAATACATAGAGGATGATGGGAAAGTTAATTCAAGACTAAAAGATATTTTTATGTGGATAATGCATGAGAGGAATCCATGAAAAGCCTCATCAAACATTTAGAAATTATCAAGAGGTTTTTTGATAAGGATTTAAAAGTTAAATCCTTAATTAGATTGAATTTTGTCATGTTATAGGACAAAGTTTATGAAAATAAGAGGAAACACTCTGAGTTATATCTAATCTAGATTTACATGTATCAGATTATTGAATTATTGGGAAACATAATGTTTTCAAGTTTAAATACCTCTAACAGAGGGATATATATCTTTATTTGAATGGATGGTTCTTAAAATACTACTTTTCAAATGTGCCATACCTAATGATCTTAGAGTGTTTTCTTATTTTATGTGTTTACTTTTTTTTTCCTTTATATTTTTATTAGTTTATTTTAGCTCATCATTTTTGTGCTTGAACTTAGATGTTATCCCCATACTATTTATTTACCAAACCCTAAGAGTTTAATTAAGGTCTTATGATAATAAAATAACAAATTTTCACTAGAAAGAGGAAGCCTATGCCGAGCATTGGTCTTAGTAGTCACAGTTTGGTCCCCTTAAAGGCTTGAAAAGCATTGAAAACATGGTCTAGGAAATCATAAATATAAAGTGGGATCCCATCATTGAATAATATTATAGACAAGGAAACCCATTTTTTATTTCTTAGTAATAAAGAATACATTGATTTAAAATTGACTAATTGAATTAAGAAATTTTTATTTTTGACAAGAAGTCATCATTACACTTAAATAACATCACAATGCCACCATTAATTCACTGAGCAAGAAAATATCCCATTTGATGCAAAGAAATCAATGAATCAACCAATAACCTTGGTGGCATTGGTTCCCAACCCTCATGGATCAAAAATAAATAAATACATTAAAACTAAAGGAAGTCTAAAATCTTAATAAAATATTGAAGTCTCTTCCAAAGAAAGGGTGATTTGGGAAACCTTCATTGTAAGATTTCCAACTTGCATATTAATGGAGTGATTCCTAGATCAAAAATATATGTATCCTTTTCATGGTTATAGATTTTGAATTGGTATAAAACCAATTCTCAAGCCTTCCCTTCCTAAGCTATTATTTTTAAAAAACAAGTAGCTTTTAGGAGTTATGGACACGTAAGTTACACCTGAGATTGAAAAGGGAATTAGAAATGAGATGGAAATCAATGAATAGATCTTGACAAAAGATGACCTATTAAATTAGTTATATCTCAATATGTCATGTACTAAAGTAGACTTAAGTAATCCTTTTTCATCTTATTCTTTTGAATGAAGGTTTTGATTGTCTATCCATTTATTCTACAATGGAGGTCTATAGTCTAGGTTTTAAATGTTGGATGATGTTTTACCTGCATAGTCACCATTTTTGTGACCAACATAACCATTTTCATTGAATTAAAGGATACCTCTACAATAAATTTTTTTTGAAAATTCTCAAACTTCTATTGATCTTAGCTTAATCCTCATCTAGTTTAAAATATCATATGCCTATTTGATTCCTAGTCTTTATAAATATTTCCTACAACTAATGGTAGCTTTTTCATTTGTACTTGAAAATATTTCAAAAAAAATTGTACCAAAATTAATATCATTTTGATAATGTTTTTAAATCCCTAGGAGGCATAATCTAATGGGAGATCACCACATTTACAAAGTACACTCAAAGGTTTTTAATTTGTTATATCCTTAGGAGGCCTAATCTAATGGGAGAGTGCCACATCTATGAGGTACACTTGAAGGTGTGAGAGATGTTAGATCCCCATAAGGATTGAATGAATAATAAATATTGATATGCAATTCCTTACACACAATTGATAAATAGGTATTATAATAACATTATGAGCTAAAAAATAGTCTGAACCATCATCCCCTTGATCTAATGATTAAGAAATGAATATAATAAATATGCTTAAACAACCAACTCATTCATGTAGATTTGTTAAGTTAGGGGATTCCCCATTTCACTTAGTCCTCACAATACTCATTAAGAACACAAATGTATGAATTAAATGTTGTTGATGAAACATATCTCATATGCCATGAGGGATAAAGTCGGGTGTGTTCCTACAAAAGTCTCATCATTTATTAGCTAACTTGAGTGGTTCATGATATTTGGCACCTGAATAGGTCCCATCACTACTAGCCAATCCAATTAAGTCTTATTCACTAAGATCATATATAATCCAAAAAATATTAAATTAATATCAAGCCCATAAAATTAAAGTTTAATTGACACAATATAAGCCTTTAAAGCCATTACTATGGAAAATATCATGGATTTTTATAATGTCATTCTTAATTGAGATCACAATTATTTATTATATGTACATTAAAATCATTTAGATCCTTTTTCATTGAATTCCATTTATATCCCAAGGTACATACCTATTAGATATCTTCACATGAATATAATTCAATTCAAAAATGGCCATATAAACTTAAAATACAAAATGGGATACTACCTTCCTAGGGCATTACAAAATTTAAACATTACAATGAAATATTCAAGATAATTAAAGATATCTAGAAGCTTAGAAATGATGATGAACTAGAATATGATGATGTAGATTTTTTTGATGATATCATATCCATTTTATCCTCATGAATGAACAAATTTTTCTACCAATATATAAGAATCCACATGCAATGACATCTTTGATGAATTATTCTGCATCTATAGGTGTAATAGGGAAATCATGTACTCCTCAAACATGAAATTAAAGATTGTAAACATATCTAATGCCACCTTTAATTAGTAACAAAATATCCTAGAGTTTGATATCCCTTATGCAAAAGAGGCCACCAAAACCTAGATGGGCACCTATGATATATGAGGTCCTTAAGGACTGGGCCAAAGACTCTAACCACTAGGTGAACAAGGAGGACCATGACTCCTACACCATTAAAACCATTTGTGAAGGAGTGTATACCAACATGATAATACTTAATTACCCATATAGCGTGAGTGACATTATGAAATTTAATAATATTTAGATACCTATGATTAGCATCATCCATATATGGGAAGAGGTCCTAGTGATTGGGGACATCAATACCCTTAACATCATGTAATAGTTCAAGAAATCACAAGATAGTATAAATTTTACATGATATCATACTTGGTTGACACCACCTATGCCACCCTAGATTTATGAAGCATAGTATTATCTATATGGGTGCCAAAATTATTTGTGGTGGATGTAATACTTTTATATCTCTACATTAATAATTATAGAGACCATATACATGACATTTACAACCATTTCTACCCATGTTGTACTTTTTCATCAATGAAAAGATCATTCCCAATATTTCTAAGGACATGTGGCCTTAATTATTCCCATTAATACCTACTAGATAGACCATAATATGATTAGAGTGGAAATCATATAAGTAGATTCTCTTAATATTCCTTACATTATATCAAACCACCTCATTGAGTAAAAATTAACTTGAAAATTAGGAAATGACATTACACGTATCTACCTTGTTGGAAGGCATAAGGTTTACTCATTTTTACCCATGACTATCAAGTTCCATGAATATAATAATTAGGTTTAATTACAAGTTTTGGTCATCTAAAAGGGCTCATTCAACCTCCATAAGGCTGATGATAGACAATGGGATCCTCAGGGCATAATGCGCAACCATGTGGTTAAGTATAAATTATGTATGAATATTATGTACCACCATGAGAAAAACCTAGACAATGAAATCCACATCAACCCTACCAATGATGTGGAGGTGATTGTGAAGATTAAAGTCTCATGTCACCAAATAAATCAAGTGTAGCCTAGGCTCATGGTGGAAAATATATTAAATCTCCATAAACTTTTTTAAAAAGTATTAGAAATAATGAGGAGACTCTCCTAGTTAATATTAAAATGAGTTCTCACTACTACTACTCTACCAAAATAAACATATAATTCACTTGAGGTAACCTCCTAGGTAAGTAAACTCTAGGTTGTTCATATACTTTATTTTTCAAGTAGCTTAAAGTCATAGAAGAACCCACATAAAGACTAGTTTGTATCATCCCTAGAGACTTAGACCCATAATTATGGTATGTCTAAGCATCCTCTCATGGTTTATTATCCTAAATGTGACCTTTCCATATTGAAACTCATTTTAAAACATTCCTTAAAAGTACCAAGGATCCCATTACTCAACTAGTTTTGGCCATATTTAGTTTTCCTACTTTCCAAGCCCCTCTAGTTTACCATAAAACCTTATTTTCCCCTAGTTTAGCTACTTCACATTTTTGAAATACATTATTTTTTCTTAAGATATACCTATATGTTTCCATATTCCAAAATTATATTGTATTTCATGTTTCCCCTATAGTCACAATAACCTTGATGACCATAGTCTTTCATAATGCCATAAATACATTGATAGTTTTTATTATTATTAGTGACCTAATATAATTTTAGTAAAAATATCTTAACATATTAAAAGGTCCAATAGTGACCACATAACCTCCAAAATATCCATATGATATATTCCCTTGTAATTTAGTGTCACCTCATGTGAGCCCAAACATAAATCCTGCTAAGCAGTCAAGGTTAATTAAACCTTGACCACCAATGTAGCCTCCAATTTCACTTAAAGTGACATCATGGGACTCTCTCACCCTTACAGTTGGTTTCTTAGGCCTTGTATTTAATTAGATAACTTCAAAATTTTGATTAAATACACAACTCTTGAGCATAATTAGCCCCTAGGTCTTCATGTCTCAGTAACAATTAAGTCTAAATTATTCCCTTGGGATTCCCATTTGGTAACTCATCCATTTTTACCCATGTTTCCCCATATATTATCCATTTCATTCCATCGCTCACCTTAATTATTACCTTTTCCACTCATGCCTCCACCTTCCACTTTAGTTACTACCACCCCATTATTTAATCTTCCATTATCATAGGGATCTTAGTATTCAATTTCAATTCAATTAGAGCTAAGGCATGATGAAGAGGTTGATCATGTAGACCTTCACATAGGATGGGGACATTTTTCTATGGATGATGGAATAATACCTCTTATATTTTAAAATTAATAGGACTTCCATAGGAGAGGATAAGATTGTAGAGGATGTAGTCTTGGCAATCATATCCACAAATGAACTCACTAAGAATTTGATGAAGGATATCAGAGAGTAAGGACCCTTTAGTCCCAAGTGAGGATATATTTCCCTATTGGTTTACTCATTAAATTTAAATCCATCCTTTCTTATTTATTCTCAACCATTATATAAGTGATGAGAGTTATTTTTAATAACAATGTGTTCTTCCAAAGAGCACAATAATATCTAGATGGAATTATCAAGGTGGAAAGAAATGAAAGAATTTGATGTATATCACTAACAAGTGTATTTTATTAGAGATTAATATAATTAATTTCATGTTCTTAAATTCATATAAAACATTTTCATGGAGCATAAGGACCACATGGCTTAGGGATACCCAAGTCACCATTAGGCCCTTAAAAAAAAACATTGATAAAATCCTTTCTTATTTCAAATATGTGAACATCATAGTTATCTTTAATTTTGATAGAACTCTACATATCCTTGAAAAATTTAGGGTTCACTTGGGTAATTTCAAGCTAGTAATGAAGATAAATGTGGTAAAGGCCAATAAATATTAAGCCCATGCAATATTATATCTTTACACAAGAATCAACTAGCTAAATGAGGCAAAATTCCCCCTAGACTCCCCTCTTAAGGCACATGATACAGTATTGATTTAAGTAGAGTTTCTTTTTTATGAGTCACCTTTCAATATACCAAAGCTTGATCAAGAGGTTAACTTGGTGATATAGGAATTATAAGCTCAAAAGTTTTTTCTTAAGTACCTAGGAAGTGGTACCTCACCTAGATAAAGTTGAATAACCTCATGGTCCCAACCAAGGGGTGAGATGTCAAAATTAAAGGCCCCCTTTCTCTCTTCTTTGTCTTTTCTAGGTGCATCATGGAAATGATTGGGTTTGTAACTATTTTGGGAAATTATGGATAATAATGATATTTAGTGTTATTTGGAGGTGGATCCAATTTTGTCTATATATATTTTTATTTGTAGATCATTATTAAGATCAACATTTTTGTAAAAAAAATAAAAAGATTAATTTATGTTCTATTTTTCTCACTATGTTTTATCCTATCAATTTATTCCAAATTTTCATGGTAAATATAATGATATTTAAGTTAGAATATTTAATATCATATTTCTATAATATATGAAATTTATGATGGTTTACATGCTATTCTATTTAGGTTTTTCATTATTTTCATTTTGATAAAACCATTATGAGCCTATGTGATCAACATCCTTATATGTGTTTAGTTTAGAAATAACTATTAGAATTAAGCATAGATTATTTCCCTTTGAATCAATTCCCTATGTGGATGATGTCTGAGCTCATATTAAACTCAACATATAGTGGTAAAATTATGGATAAGCACATGTTTGGTCTTAAGCATTATTGTTTCTTAATTTCTTAGAAACTTTTATTTTCTTCATAACCCTTCCCCTTATTCTAATTTTTCTTTGGTATATTTAACCTTCCCCCTTATTTATAAATTATTAAGTTATTAGAGTAATAATCCCATTTAATTTAAATATGTGGTGTAAATATTTTTGTGTGGGTGGAAATAGGAATTGAGCATTCAGTGGTAGCAGAGCATGTCTTGTAGATATATTTCAAGTAGGTTTTTTCATGGAGCCAAATACCTACAATTTGTGCCTAGATTTTACCAACAACCTTCTTAAAATGAGAGGATGAAACTCCCTTAAGCTTCATTTGAGATCACTCAATTTGCCTAATTTAATATGTGTATTTTGAGGTACTAGTTAAAATGTAAATGCATGTCATGTAGTAGAAAAATCCAATATATCAAACAAGGGAGAATACAACCATCCTACATTAGCTTACTCCATGAGACCCTCTAGAATGGAACTATTAAGTAAATGTATCATAATCACATGAGGAGTCACATATATTACCAATGGATGATAATCATAATCTATTATATACATACTAATCATAACATTATCATATTTTTTATTATTTTATAAAAACATCAACAAACATATGATAAATATACATATCACCTACACTATCCACTCATGGGTAACTAATAGGATCATTACAACAACATCTATAAATAGTCATGGTCATATATGTTCTCTCTACCATCATGTAAAATCATATGTACAACCAACATTGTCAACATCTATAATATGTATCACTATACCTTTCTCATATTATGGAAACGGAGATGACTAATTTATTGATGGTTAAGCTCACTCTCATGTTCATGTTGGGGCACTCATTTATTGTGCCCAAATAACTAGTGTCAGGAGAAGTCCATGTATAGTACCAAATTGGTACATCATGAACTCTGGAACTAGTCATACACCCATAGAAACTAATCATGAATCTTAGATCCATTATAAATCCATGGCATCCTCTTAGAATCTCTTGAATACTCTATATGGTCTCTACATAACATTGGGTGTTTTTAGCTAATCTAATATGAAAATCCAATCCATTATTCTCAGTTTTGTAACTCAAATAATATTCTCTACCATTAGTTACACATATAAAGTTAAACCCATCAAACTAGAGGCATCCTAACTAGTCTAATAATAATTATATTATCATATGCACAACAATGTAATAATGTGGTTAAGCTCATGCCTCCAGCATACCCCTCAAAATAAAATCTACGAAAATATCTATACAAGTGGGCCAAATGGTTCAAATCCATGAATATTGAGTACCATGATCCTCAATACTCTATAAAACATAAATAATCCTATATTAAATGGAAACCCCTCCTCCATAAACAACTACAAAAGTAGAAATCAAGCCATGTATAGAAGTTTATGCAAATGTGGAACACTTTATACTAAAATATTAGATAAAAAATGTTATACTCTTTTACTAAATTCCTAACATCCCTCTCAAACTTGTCATATACTAATGAGAATTACCAATAATAAATCCAAAATATACGAAAGGTTGGATACCAAATATGGTAAATACTTTTTTTTACATCCTCTAATTTCAAAATTATCTCTCTTGATGGGAAGCCAAAAGGTACATGTATCTGAATCCCATCAATATAATAAAGTAGTCACCATATGCATATCATTGGGCATGAGATATAACTAACCAATATCACCTAGTATATCTCTATAAATAATCATAGCCTCAGCCTCTGATAAAAGTAGGCCTTGAATAATATGTCCATAATGGAAATCTTGATCCCTAATATCACTCTACAAGCACAATCACATTCCTATATTATAATTTGAGTCATTGATTGATATAAAAATAAAAAATTAATTTCTATTTCAAAATTATACAAGTTTAAACTATTGTAGATGCATGCACAAACAACAATGCATTTTTTGGATGGTTGCCTAGATAAATATACATGAATATGGACAAGTCCATCATAACTCTTGACAAGATCAACTTTAGAAGAACAAAAATGCATAAAGATAAAATATTTCTCAAAATAAAAAAATTATAAAAAAATTAAATGTTTATTAGGGATACAATACTTACCAAACCTGACTATGAGTGTATCCCCATTATAGCATGAAATCACTCAAATCATGTTGTAAAAATGACTCTCCTTTAAGGCCTTTTCATTATTCTCAATTCAAATTTGAAAATTTTACTAAGTGTTTCAAATGAAATTAACTATTAACTACTATATTTATTTTAAAACCTTTTTATATTCCCAATTTTAACCTAAGTTAACCCATGGACCACATACTGTCATTCCTAATCACTCAAAATCTTTAAATACAACTAGAAATATCTTATACAATAAGTATAAAATCACATAATGTCATAGTAATTAGAATAATGATGGTGAATGTTTTCAAATCATATCAACTAAAATATTTTTTTAATCAATTTTAAATTTTCTATAAATTACAATATTATTATTATTATTATTATTATTATTATTATTATTATTATTATTATTAAAAGGCACACTTTAGAAATTAACTCCATCCTTTTGAGTGAAGTGTCTTGTTTATCTCCAACTCAAAATGAATCTTATCTTTGTAAAAAAGATGATACTTGCTAAATACAACATGTAAAACAAATACAAATATACAAAATCTCGGGGACACATGCTTCCCCTTTCAAAAATAATTGTCTAAATATCAAAAACACTCAAATATGAGCTTAACATAATACAAATTTCCAAGGTCATGAATATCGTTCATGTTCTCCCTCTTATAATATTATGAAAATTTAAAAATCAAAAGTTTTAAAATTTTTAATAAGTAATTTTTCAAAATTTTAAGATGTTATAGGTTGAATCTAGATTGCTCTATAGTAGTGTGATTCATATTTTTACAATTGGTAAAATTTGAGCTTAGTGACACTCCATGTCTTTGTGGAACCTTAGATAACCTTGTATTGGTTCCCATTTTTTTTCCTTTTTCCCATTATATTTTAGTGCTTATTTATAGTTTGCACTTTACTTATTTTAGAGCACTCTTGATAGGTGAAAACACATCTATAATCAAATCAAAATCTTCACTTATATAAACTTGATCACCCTTGACATCACCTTATGATTAGGTACTATTATAGTTTAGTGACACCAAATGACCTGCCATTCAAACCCTTACCACTTTACAAATTTATTTTTTTCCCTGGCCATGAAATAAATAAATTTTAAATCACCCTATCTCCACTTGGGTCAGTTAGTCACCCATGACAATTAACATCACTTAATAAGACAAAGTATATTTCCACATTAAGGTTTTTATTTTTCCTTAACTCTATTTGTTTCAATTTATGCATCAATAGAATGCGGGGGGGGGATTTAAACAACCAAATTGGGAATAATCTTAATCAAAATACACATTATTATGTAACTCTACTTATTTGGATTATTGTTGATGGATGAATGGCTCATTGGCACATTATGTCTAATGTCTTATTGTTTTATCTATTTTTGAATTATTAAAGTCTATTTATATTACTATTATATATTATCACATTCTATTTAGAGTATCTAAAATTTATTTTTATGAGACTCTACCTTCATTCTAGGTATTTTTTACAAGTTCGCACTACATGGGCAAGGACACAATATGAAATTATCTTATAGAGTGAACTTATCCCAACATAACTTGTGAAATATTTTTGAGTCTCTATGTTAGTAACAATAATTTTTATGACCATTGATTATTTTAATTAAGTCCCTTTTCATGCCAAATATCCCATAAATTTGAATACAAAATTATATATAAACATGTGTCTTATAAAGGAAAAATAACTTAATCTCAATTATCAGAAGCTATATTAAATTTTATGTGCTAAAAATTATTTGATCACATATCCTAAGGATAAATTCATCATTTTAATATTTTTATTAAGTGTATTAATATGAAAAATAACATCTAGTATTTCATCCATGATTTCACCCACACATCTAAGAGGGAAAACTACATCGACCTAACACCCATTTGGGATATATAGGTAATGCTTAGTTATATAGGTGGTTTTAGGCTAGATTGATTATTACCTTGATGATATTACACCATTTTACATTTAATTCCAATTTGGTAATTGTGTAGGAATTAGAGTTGTGTTTTTATAGGTCATATACATATAAAATTAGGATGTGTAGAGATAGGATGCATAAAGATACAACACAAACATGCCTAGATTTTTAGATGTAATACACAATCTAACATGATAAAATCATAGAATCTAGATGCAATGCACTATGTAATTATCCCCTTAAATATAATTTCCCATATATATCTTGATTCTCTATTTTTGACATTGACACATTCACAAATCTTATTATTCAACACCTAATCTCAAAACAACTTATATATTCAGTGAACACTTAGATTGCAAGTTAAATATATATTTCCCTTTTTACAATTCATCATTTTATATTAATTTAATTTTACACTTTACTAATTTATTATTATTATAAATTTTTGTATATAAATTTATATTAATTTAATTCTATTCAAATTGATTAATTCAAATTTAAAATAGAGTAAATGCACAAGGGTGATTGGGTTTAGATCAGCTCATTACACTTCCCATTTATTTTTGAAAGTTTTTATCCATTTTAAGATATATTATGGTTTCAAATTTGAATAATTCATATGTGGGTGATATATTCATATCTAAAGGAAAAAATTATTCACACAAACATACTTCAAGCAGGTGCAAATGACTATCCCATCATTTTCCTATTTGTGTGAGTAGGTCAAGATCAACCCACATAGGATAGTAGTGGATGCCATTCATGAAATTTTATATTTGTTTTTGTCCTATAAGATTGAGATTTTGTGTTTTAGTTACATGTATATAATTATATCTAATTTGATCAATTATAGACATCTCTCAACCATAGACATTCATTTTATAGGCATAAAATAACTAATTATTCTTGTTTTTTCATAGTTAGATTCTTTCATTGATTCATGATTCATCCATTATAGTAATTTAATTTAAATATAATAATTTATATCCATTTAATAATTTGTATACCCTTTTATTCATTTTATCTTAATTAAAGTTAATATAAAAAACTAATTCTAACTTTTGATAAAACATATTGGTGAATCCACTCTATTATTTTAAAGCCTTTACTTTTTTATTTTTGTATTAGGTTTTATTATTTTAGGGTTATTACTTATTTTACTAATTTTAAGATAAAAATAAATTTATTTTAAAAATTATAAGATATTTTTGTTATCCATATATAGACAATAAAAAAAAATTGTCAAAATTTTGTATATATATTATAAATTATAATATACTTTTTTAAATAAATTTAGCCTAGAGAATGAATGTTGTATCTATTTTAATTTTTTTGGGGTTTATTTCTACATTTTTTTATTTAAAAAAATATCATAGATTTAAAAAATACCTAACATGTCTCTTAGAGTGGTTGGTTATATATTGCACACATCATATAATGGCTATATGGGTTATTTTTTATGTATAATTTATAATTAAAGCAATGATATTTTAATTATCTAAAATAATCTTTAAACACTAAATATCTTTCATAATCATGCAAATATTTGAGGAAAATTGATGTACAATAAAAATAAGGTTGTAATTAGTCATAATACATCTTTTATGTTTATGTATCTCAATTGACCCATACTATAGTGCACTATAAAGGAAAAAAACATATATGTCATCAACCACCTCCACCTCCCATGTGCCCTCTTGATAGTGTTATTATGCATATTTAATCAAAAGTACCTAAGGCTTGTGATTATAAAACCTTTAAATATCAAATAGTCATTATGAGAAAGTCACTATAAGAGTTTCAAAATAAAAATAAATATTTTTATTCAAGTATCACATTACTTGAAAATAAGATATACCCAGAGAATCCATAGTAAACTGATGTTAATCATATATTTATAGCTCCATCCCTATATTTTTTTGCCTAAAAAGATATCATCTCAAGTATGGGTTCAAAATCAACATACCTCTACAACTATTGATTCAAAAAGTGTACGTAAGGAAAATAAGAGTTAAAGTGAGATTATAAGGGAAATGTTTTAAATCAAAATAATCAAATTACTTCCTATTCATCATCTAAAGAGATAAAAATGATATTTTGCATATCATATATATTATGCACATCATATATAATGTATTTTATATTTTCAGATCAAAATACAAAGTATCAATGATAGTGGTGATCCTACCATAGATAAATAAATCAAGAAACCCACTTACTCTATGAGTTCATTTCCTAAGGAACAAGTGCAAGTAGAATAAATGGAAAAAATAGAGAAATAAAGGCTATAAAAGGAAAAAATATGAAAAATAAAGGCTATAAAAATAATGATTATAAAGGGAATATCTTTATCATCAAAGGAAAAAATAGGAAGGACAAGTTACTCAAAGAGTATTCCCAAACTAAGAAGTTGAAAAAAAAACTCAAGATAAGAAATAAAGTATATTTATGACAATATTTATTACCAAGGACGTTTAAAATAAACATGTTCCTAAAAATAATAATGGTAAAAATGTGATATATAAGGCCTCAAAAATCATATATACTTTAATTATAGATGAAAAATATAAGGGAAAAACTATGATTACATATTTAAGTTAAGAAGTTAAGGAAAAAACTACTTCCCTTCCTAGTATTTAAGTAATGATACCTAATTATTTTTTAGTTATGAATGAGATACAAGATCCTGATAATGATGAAAATACTCAAGATCAACAACAATACAATAATATCATTTTAATATATGGTGTAATTCATTTTAATATATATAGATGCAAGATATGATTAGAGTGGCATATCATAATTTCAAGAATGAGAATATGATTATGATTATGATAACCTTGAAGTGTGGTACTATAGTGATGAAGATAAAATCAATAAAATTAATGATTTAAAAAAAGTAATAAAATGAAGAATTCAATAGACGATGGACATGAGTGATGACATACCTATAATTTCTCATGAAAAAATGTGATTCTTTTATGTGATACATGGTTTAAATAACACCATCCCACCTCAATTGGTGTCTTAACACATAATTTAGTTAATTATAAGGATCCATATGTAAATTTATTACATCTAAATGGGTGGATTCATTTCTTGGATTCATTCACAACACTTAATTTTTTATACATAGCTTATTGATTCTTCCACTTTTTACACATGTGATCAATTCTATTCATAGTGTAAGGCTCAGATACTTATGTCTTTTTGGCCTATTGGCTCTTATTTTTCACTTTCCTGATTTGAAAATTCCAAAACAATGATTTTATATTGCTAAAATTCTTCATGTATCACATTATTGTCATAGTCTG